>JAOWBN010110069.1:0-19529 GCA_028565015.1 Pinguicula moranensis
AGTATTGCCAATAACCCAGTCCAACATGCCAGAACCAAACATGTAGAGATTGACAGGTTCTTCATTAAAGAAAAGCTGGCTAGTGGGCTTCTGGAGATAAGACATGTGACAACTAAGGACCAGACTGCTGACTGTCTCACCAAGGGTCTTAGTGCACTAGATTTAGATACGCTTTGTAACAAGATGAGCTTGATTGATATATTTCACCCATCTTGAGGGGGAGTGTTGAACAAAGTCAAAAAGGACGGCCAGCAGCCGACAAGGCCCAGCCCAGCCGTCGACAAGGAGCAACCCAGTCGTTCTTTCTCTCATGCGTGAACTACATTAATGGTGTTTTGTTTTTTCTTGATGTGTAACTCTATAAATCAGTGTATCATTTGTAGGAGAGTGTGTGAAATACAATATCAAAGTTCTACTTCTCCCTTATTATGGGTGAAAGATATCAACTAAGCTCATCTTGTTACAAAGTCTATCCAAATCTAAAGAACTAAAGCCCTTAATAAGGCCATCAACATGCTCCTCAGTGGCTACATATCTCAGCTCCAATAGTCCACTGTTCAACTTCTCCACATGCTTGGTTTTGTCATGCTAAACGAGGTTGTTGACAATGATAATTGCTTATTTGTTGTCACACAGCTTCATCTGGGCTCCTGGTCCATCTTGAGCTCCATAAGCATAGATCTTAACCAGATCATCTCTGCCACACTCAGAGTCATAGCTTTGTACTCCGCTTCAGTTGAAGACTGAGCCATTACTAGTTGTTTTTTACTTTTCCCGGAGACTAGATTGTCTCCTACAAACATGCAATATCCAGATGTGAACTTCATGTTATCAGCACAGCTAACCCAGTCTAAATCACAGTAACCCTCAATGTTTAGATGGTCGTTCTTTCAAAAGATTAGCTCATTCCCTGGTGTATTTTTCAGATACCTCAGTATTTGATACACTGCATTCATGTGACCATTCATAGGATCATGCATATACTTACTCACCACACTTACAGCAAAAGATATATATCTTGTCGGGTATGGCTCATATATATCAACCGGTCTGCCAATCTCTGATATCTTTCTCTGTCAACTAGTTCACCAACCTCTGCACTCAACTTTTACCTCTGATCAATCTGTACAATAACAAGCTTACATCCCTGCATATATTTTTCCCGGAGCAAGTCTAGAGCATACTTCCTCTGGGACAAAACAATTCCCTTTGGACCACAAGCCACTTCAATCCCAGGAAGTATTTCAGTTGCCCCAAGTCCTTCACCTCCAACTCCTTGCCTAATCTCAGCTTCAGCTTCGCGATCTCATTCTCATTATCACCAGTGATAATTATGTCATCCAGATATATTGCAAGCATCATGACATAACCCCCATCTCTTTTGTAAAACCTAGAATGCTAGACATTGATCTGCTGACAACCCATGCCAACCATAGCTTTCTTGAACCTGTCAAACCAAGCTTGAGGAGATTGCTTCAACCCATACAACGACCTTTTGAGTCTGCAAACATTACCCGCCGTTTGATTGGTGCTAAAGCTAGGTGGAATCTCCATGTACACTTCTTCCAACAAGTCACCATAAAAGAAATGCATTCTTCATGTTAAAATGATGTAACTTCCACTCCTCATTTGCTGTTATAAAGACCAGGGTCCTGACGGTGCTCAGTCGCCACTAGTGCGAATGTCTCATCATAATCAATGTTATAGACCTGAATATACCCCCTTCGTCACTAACTATGCCTTGTAGCGTTCAACTCGACCCTCTTGGTTCTATTTTACAGTAAAGACCCACATGCATCCGACCGCATTCTTGCCAGGTGGTAGTGGGTACCAGCTACCAGATTTTATTCTTTGCAAGAGCCTCAAGTTCTCTTTACTTTGGATTTTCCTTTGCAATTTATCAACACTTAAGAATAGAGACAATGTCCAAAGATGTAATGAATGCTCCACGCCTAGATGATATGTGAGAATAAGAGATGTGGTGAGCAATATTATGTAGGAACCCATACCGGTCAGGTGGGACCACCACATTGCTGCGAGCAATCCGGTTGGGTAGTGGAATGAGTAGGTAAAGGAACAATATCACCTAATGAATATGGGTGGTCCATGGCGTATGGTGCAGGTGAAGATGTCTCCAGAGTCGTGGCAGGCAAGGAAATAGGACATGTAATAAGCGCAAGGGACTCTCCAGTCTCCTTTCTTCTCTACCACTTCTTTGTATCCCACTCATGTCTCGTGTACACTGACGGCTCCCCATGAGCCTGAGCCCCTCTCTCACTCACCTCCTCATCAATCAACACCTCCACAATCAGCTCCACCTGGGCCTGAATCTCCCTCTCACTCACTTCTTCATCAGTCAATACCTCAACAACCGGTTTCACGGTCTGTGTCTCACTAACTGAACAAAGACAAGAAACATCCCTAACTCTCACTATTTGCGGCGCACCACCGTCACTGCTATTCTCCCTCCTCCCCTCGCTGTATACCTCTCGGATCTAGCGAGTCATCAAAGAATGAGGATACTCCATGGGAGAAGTACGGCTCATGCTCCCGAAACATGGCATCTATGCTCACAAACAGTCTCCTCTCAGCTGAGCTCTAACAAACATAGCCCTTCCGAGTGGCAGAGTACCCCACAAAGACACTTTTTTTTTATTAAATTCCCACTTTTATTATCAAGTTCTCTTAAGGGTGAGAGCTGAAACCCTTTTACAGAAAGATTAGGCTAGGCTGAGTGGAGCTCTAGCCTATCAAACACTAGCCCTATGGCAGTTATCCAATGTCAGTAGTGCCGTAGTGCTGGCATGTGAAGCTTGTCTAGCCTGACCATGCCTCTTGCCAGCCTTGGAAGCTCCTCCATGCTCCAGTAGGTGTTGGATACCCCGGCTGCTGCCTGCTTAGCCAACATATCGGCCACAGCATTCCCTTCTCTGAATTGATGGCGCACTTGGCATCGTAGTCTTGCAAACTGTGTTTTGAACTCCTTCCAAAAATCCCATAAGTACCATGGAACTCCAGCATCTGCTTTGATCCAGTGCACAAGTAGCATGGAATCTGTTTCAAGAATCACATCTTGCCATCCTTGAGAGTGACATAATCGCAGACCCTATGTGGCTGCTTGAAGTTCTGCACCATTGTTGGTGCTCTCCCCCAAGTGAAGTGAAAAGGCTGCCAAGCAGGTTCCAGTTTGATCTCTGATCACTCCACCCGCACCAGCCAATCCAGGGTTCCCTAGACAACTTCCATCCGTGTTGAGCTTAATCCAACCTTGTGTTGGCTTCTCCCAATATACAGCTTTTGCCCTTTTCCTTGCTGTGAATGTGTACTTGATCCCTAGCTGTTGCATCAACCGACAGTCTTGATCCTGCATTGAGAATTTAGTGTTAGAGTTGGCAGCTATTGAGGCTAGTGAAGCACATACCTGACGCCAGATCTGGTTAGGCGTCTGCCTGGATTCTTCATATCTAGCCTTGCACCTACAAAGCCAGAGATGCCATGTTAGAATAGATGGAAGAGTCTTAGAAAGCAATCCTTTAAACCCTGACTTTTTCCGCATCATTTGCCATTGTATGAGTCTACCACAAAGACACACTTGATAGCCCTCGGATCAAGTTTTTCTACCCCGGTCTATTGTCATGTACAAAGCACACACAACCAAAGGTCTTCAAAGGAAGATATTCTTCCTTTGAGCCTTTCCAAACCTGAAATAGGGACCCCTCCACCCCAGTATTCATGAGGACATCCTGTTGATCAGAAAAGTGGCTATCAAAATTGTTTATCCTCATAGGTACTTTGGGATATTCATTGCAATCTTCATGCTCCGAGCAAGCTCTAAAAGATAACGATTCTCTCTCTGCCACCCCATTCTACTCTGGCGTGTCTGGGCATGTAGTTTGGTGTTGGATTCCCTTGACATATACTCTGCAAATGCCTTGTTGGTGTACTCCGTCCTATTGTCAGACCTCAATGCCTTTACTACTGCTCCATACTGTGCTGAACGCCTTTGTCAAAATCTTTAAAGCATGGAAGCACATCACTTTTAGTCTTAATCAGATAAAACCAGGTGACCCGAGAGTAACAATCAATGAGGGCCACAAAGTATCGAAATCCATTGACTGTTGTTGTGGGACAAGGGCCCCCTATATCAGAATGCACCAATTCAAAGGCACAAGAGCTCCTGTTACCAGAACTGACATACAAGCTCCTTGTGTACTTATCCAACTCACAAGTATCACTAGAATGAAGGGTGACCCAAGCGCCTATGATGAAGTAACACCAAGTTCTCCGCATTCTTCCCGTCTCCTCTAGATTTCTCAGCCAAGGATGAGAGAGCTGAATCTATTCCCTCTTAATCCATATACCACAAGCCAGTGTCCCAATCCCAAGAATCTTGTCCATCCTTTTCTCTCGGAAAATTACCTTTGAAATATCAAACAAAACAATGCAGTTTAGTTGATGGAATGGTACTTATAGACAAAAGGTTTACAGGGAAAGAAGGAACATGAAAGAATCTGGACTAAGTCAAAATATCGTTACATCTCACTGTACCCTTACCGACCAACGGCTGATTTGAACCATTAGCTGTTTTAACACTCGATGGAACTACTACGCGAGTGTAGGAGAACTCCACAGCATTACCCGTCATGTGTAGATGCCCCCGAAGTCAATGATCCACTCTGGTGATCCATAAGTAGGAAAGGAGGCAAGGGTCTGAGTCTCATCTCCCACTCCTGCTGCCTTCAACTTCCTCTGGAGCACCTCGAAGAATGCCCAATCCTTCTCATTCGTCATCAAGTTGGTATGATAAACTCCTCGTCCATCACCTCTAGTACTCCAATCCCTAAACTATCATCTTCCACGAGAATCTCTCCCGGGATAGCTCAGGGCAGGACTGCATCAAGTGGCCCTTATTCCCTATATGAGCCCGACTAAGACCTTCATAACCTCGTACAATAGTAGGGGTAATGATCTTAGTCGGGGAACTTATTCCCTATATGAGCCTGACTAAGACTTTAAGAATCTCGTACTCAAAGCCTCAAATCCTTTATTCACCACATTCTTCTCCTTTCTTTCCATCTTCCACACAACTACTCCCACTCAACAACTCGAGGAGTTACCAATCCACAACTCCACAATCCACAATCTAACACGTCAACATATCAATATCCAACAAGGGACGACTGACCACAACTCATCAACAATCCAACAATCAATATTATCCACAATCATTCCAAAAAAATCGTGGACTATTTTTCCTGTTTTTTTTCGTTCTTTCTTCTCTTGTTTTTCCTCCTCTCTCTGTGTTTTTTTTTTGTTGTTGTTTTCTTTTTTTCTCCTTTCTCTATGTTTTTCCTGTTTTTTCTTTTCTTTGAGTTTTTTATCTCTTTTTCCTCCTACTCCATTTTTTTCTTCCTGTTTTTTCCTCCATCCTCTTCCTCTCCTACTCCCTATACGATCGCATCAACCAATGTTGTTAGGGGTGCGTCCCAGGCGTGATGCGCTTAAGATGCCAGGGATATCGCCCCAAGGTGGCTGGGGTGGGTGATATCCCAAGGGCGCGGCGGAGGTTCGAATCCTTCTACAAATTCTTTCTCTGCGATTTTCACACTTTCCAGCGATCAGGGTTCTACCATTGTTGCTCAAATTCCATACATTGCTTTGTTGATTAAGGCGATAACAATATGCGTCGACGATTAGGAGTGGATGGGGAATGAGGATTATTCTCCCAATCAATTCCAGGCTCGGTCAAACGCGGTGAACCTTATTTGTGGAGCTAAAAACTCAAGTTTGGTCTGATTGGATCTTGTTCTTTTTTAGTTTCTTTAATTTTGAATTTCTGGTGTTGACTAGGGTTTGTAGTTTCTTCGGAAAACAGTGCCGACTTCATGTTAATTGTGCATATACTCATCACTGATTCATCTAGTTGTGATGTTCTTTCATAGTCGAATCCAGAAAACACCGTCGGAGTGTTAACAATGACTGGAAAAGGGGTCGCGTTTTGGTCACTCCTACTAGTGATCTTGGGAAGATCCTAGCCTGCATGCACAGTTGGCTTCATTCTTGCATTTTACTGTCTTAATCCTTTGATTAGCGGAACATTCTCGACATAATTGGTCATCAAAGTCAAGAAGTTCAAACTAATTGAAAATTTCTTTTCCTTTACTTTTGCTAGGATTGCGAGAATACAAAAAAAAATGATGTTTACTTGTTGCTAATACATGAAAATTTATTAAATCGGTCTGCACTGATGTGGTGGTTTTTTTACTGGTATATGCTACAGCTAGATATTCTACCTTGTTCACGCGCATGGTTAGAAATAGGTGGTGCGACAGATTTGGCATCTGGAATACAGGTTGCACAGTTAGCCCTAAAGCATCGACAAAACAAGAAGCAAAAATAGATGATAATTTTGTCGCTAGAAGGTGCAGACAATTATATATGTGCTTGAAGTATACTCTTTTGATACTCCTTTGATACTTTTAAGTTAACTGTCTACCTGTTTTTTTCTGGTTGAGTCATGTTAAACATGACAAGTTACTCGAGTTTCACAAAGAGATATTGTCAACTTCTCAGTGACCTCTCCTAAAAGTTCAGTTTTCATCAAGTCTAGAGAGTATATTATATAAATGAATGAAGTATATAATTATTTTCTGAAAATTAGAGAGTCCCAATTCATGGGGCGCACGCATCGTCGCCCCGCGCTTCAATTTTTTACCCGATCGCCCCAGTATGCCCCGTGCACCTAACACTTGCGTCAATAGAGCTTCAGGATGGATAGTTCAAGTCAATGTAGGTAGAGCTTTGGAACCAATTTGTACATTTGCAGTGATTTGTAAGTTCTCAACTTGAATTTCTACTTTTGGAATCTCCAATCCAACTCTATCCAATCGCTCCTTGATCAGAATGAGTAGTTTCAAGTTATCCTGCCCGTTCGTTGTGAGCGTTCGTCGCACAACCAGCTCCCAATTCGACCAATCCAGCTTCCGCACCTCAACCATAGCGACAATCTCCTCCTCTCCTTCTGGTCTTTAAAGGGCACCTGCGTGGACAGCAGCGTGAGTGTGCACTAATGGGATCGCAAACTCGTGCATGAAGGTCCGACGAGAATAAGGGTCCGCGGTGGCCACGTTTTCTAGTGACAGCGGCGGTGTGAATAGTAGGCGGGAACTGGGGTTTTCTTTTAGGCTCTGATACCAAATTGTAAATGAGAATTGAAATCTTATTAATTTCAAATGAGCCTTCAGGCTTATATAGGTTACACTTATTATGAAATAACACATAAGTCCCTAAACTTATCATAAACTACCAACACAATAGAACAACATGTGTTGTCTAGAAGAGATTGAAGGAGACACAAAAAAATATATAAAAGAGAAAGAGCACCTCAAAAAGAACAAAGCCTAGAGATAAAACTCTGTTGTGCAGCAAGCCAACCACCCAGTAAATTACATAGTCAGATTTTCTTCAAAATAAAGGAGCAGCAAATAAAACTAACCGCTTGGGATATGTGCTGTGTGCTGGACTCTCTGCAAGGCCAACAAGAAATTGAGCTACCTTCAAAAGGATGGAACAAAAGCAAACAGTTTCTTCACTGAAGGAAGATAAAAGATGCAACTGCAAACTAGAATTGCATCCTTACCTCTCCCCTACGCCGTCCAGAGCCATAATAGCCTCCTGCATCAAATGTCTAAGTCTCTGAATATGAACTAAAAACCAATTATTTTAGAAGCTAAGACAATTTCCTAACCGATTATAAGAACATCTAAGTCGGAACCGGCACGAACATATTCAGGCTTTAATTTCAGCCACTTTCCACTTCGATCACCAGGTTCCCATTTGGAGTTGACATCTTTTAAAACCAGTCCTTCATCTCTAAAATTTCCAGAAAAAAGATTTAGTGAGGAAAGGATAAGTCAGGTTATTATCATATATGCAATAAGTGAACACTGGGCACCTCATTGAAAGTGAAAAAATGGATTTTACATTTAGGATTCAAAAATTGGACACATGCCAAAGTAAGACAACTTGAAAGTGGGCAATGGTAGTGTTGGTTTATTTATCTTATAGTAGACTTGGGCCCAGTACATATATATACTAAACCTTTGGTGAACTAATCTAAGTTGCTATTTCTAAGTTGGTATCAGAGGTAAAAGTAGAGAAAAATAAGAACCCAAACCCAAACCCAAATTTCCTCAAACCCGCCATTGCCGCTGCCAAAAAAGCTCGCCGGAGCAAGTCCACCCGAACTCTCTCCGACCCAGGCCAAAAAAGGCCGGCTCCGGCCTGTTTCGCAGCGAAAACCGCGGTCAGAACCCTAGCCACCAGCCTCGGTTTTCACCAGATCTCCGATGCGTTCGCCGCCGCCAGCCCTGCCGCCCACCACGGACGGGATCTCCTCGCTGTGAGCTTCCCGTGACTGTTCGCACGCCCACGCCACCGCCGGAGGAGAAAAGGCAGATTCTTCCATTTTGGTACCTCGCCGCATCCGTCATATCAATTTTCATTAATATTGTGCCGTTTGATGCGTTTTTGTGTTTCAAAGAATGAGTTGGAGTATTTGTGTGGATTGAGGTGGATTGCCTAAACTTGGATGCCCAATTAGGAATAGTATGGAAGTGTTGATTGTTGTGGAGTAGTTGTGGTGATTGTTGTAGAGTAGTTGTGGTGGTGAGTGGTGATTGTTGTATAGTGTTGGTTGCGAGATGGCAGGAAAGGAGGAGGATGTGATAGGAAAACGGTTGGAATCATTGGCGAAACTCGACCCTGCGACACTGCAGCTCATCCAGAGGATCGTGCAGGAGATGAGTCAGTGTTGTTACAGGCATGGGGAGCACCGGGGCGTGCGCCACACAAATCGAAGAGCACTAACTTTCAAATTTTTAGAAAATAAAAATATACTTATTTCATTTATATAATTATCCATCTAAAATTAACTAATCCACCATAAAATAGCCTATGTACAAAAAGTAGAATATAAAATAATTATTCGCATAATTATTCCTCCCTGATGCAAGATTTGAAGCTATATGTACCCGGACAATACAAAGTTTAAGCAAGCCAAGATTCTGTTGCACTTCAAAAAATGAATATATATGTGTTATTTTATTCCAATCCCATAGTTACACAAATTTCACCGTTCTTTATTCGATTGTAGACAAGTGTATGTCTACCATTTCAACAAGTTCACCTCTACTTGTGCTTGCCGACAATCCGCATTCTATCCCCTGAGTTTTTCTACTCTAAGAAATCCAACTCAAAAACTGAAATATGTTTCAATGCCGTAGCCCATTTTTGAAGAAAGATCATCACCTGGCGGTCATAGAGAAGAACTGTCAAACGAACATTGTACAAATTCCCATTGTGAGCCGGGAGTAAGGCAGAGAAAGGTTTGAATGAAAGCAACTAGAGTAACGAGTGGAATAACATCAGGCATATTACCTGCCGGAGGGTGGCGAACCATCTTTTTAGGAAGATTTCGGAACTGCGGTCTCCTATAGGATCAACCACGAATGGTCTCAAATTCAGCCACAAAGAGCACTCAAAAGGTTCTGTTCGGATTTTACGCAGCGCAGGGAAATGAGCGACAAGCCCTTTTCCTTCCATGCGTGCCCCGCCGCGCCTCGCACACCCTACTGCACCCCCAGGATCTCACTTGCCCCAGCAGCCTGGGGGCGACATCGAGGGCGCCTTAAGCGCCCCGCGCCCGGGGCGCACCCCTAACAACATTGAGATGAATATTTCATCTACGCCGATTGTTCCATCTACCACTCAAGTCAAACTTGACCTACCGATTGTTGACTTGAAACTGGAGGGATGGTCTTCTTATCTTAGTTGGTCTCGTCGTATTGAGACCAACTTGGTGGATAGAAAACTAGGAGACTATCTGACAGGGGATGAAAAAAGTAAGGCTACTGCTCAGACTGATAACTAGAAAGTTATTAATTCTTAACTGAAAGTATGGTTATTGAACTCACTAACTCCTACCATCGCCTCCTCTGTTGATGGTTTAGAGTTTGTGCGTGATATGTGTGCCCGACTGAAAAAGATTTACTCTGGGAATGAGAATCAGATGTGTGTGTTTCAGATTGAAAATGAGATTCATGACTTGATTCAGGAATATAAGAAAGTTAAAGATTATGCAGCTTGTCTTATTGTGGGATGAAGTAGATCACTTCCTACCTGCTTCGTGTTGTAGTGATCCAACTTGCATGAGGGCAAAGAATGATGAAATAAAGCGAACTATGAAGTTCCTGATGGGCTTGAATCTGATCTTTGGCCAGAGAATGTCCATCATTCTCTCTTAGTCTACCATACCCCTTGATGATATTATTGTTGCAATGATACAGGAAGAGAGTCAGATGAAGTTACATTCCGAGTCCAGTGTTATTTCGGGTGCCAAAGCTTTGGCTACTTCGACATTAGCTGCACGCATACCTGCTTCGAAGGGGGAGAGTCGTAGTTGCTACAACTGTGGCGAGATAGGACATCTTATGGAGTCGTGTCCCCGACCGAGGAGAGAGGGATTCTGAATGGAAAAGAGGCCGTGGATGAGGATGCAGCGTGGTAGGGGTGGCAGGAGAAGTGGTGGACAAGAAGGCTATCGTACACACATGACTGTGGACGCTGCGGATGAGTTTGAAGGAGTAGGAGATGGCCTACCCACTGTACCAGATGCGTTTGGTAATGTAGCTCTTCACACAATAGGTACATAAGACACTATTGCACTTGCATCCGATCCAATCATTGGCCCCCCAGGACGGATTTGCGACTATGGGGCAAACATACACGCGGCAAGTACTACGAGGGAGATCAGTTCCTATACTCCCCTGGAAGTGTCTTCCAGTGTTAAGACTGCAGATGGCACGACTCAACTAGTAGTTGGTAAGGGTACTGTACGATGCACAGACACATTAACATTGTCCAAAGTTTTGCATGTCCCTTCATTTCCCATAAACCTTCTTTCCATTAGTGTCTCTATTTTTGAATTAATTTGTCAAGTTACTTTTGATATCCCACATGTGGTCAGGCAGGGTACTTGGGACTGAAACTTGGCAGGACAGACTGTGGTACATGGATCAGAAGAGCCAGTGCAGCCCGCACAGGAAAAGAGAGTGGTGGCCAAGCTGATGTTGTTCCATAGACAATTAGATCATTCTTTATTTTCCCTTATAAGTCGGTTGTATCCTAATTTATTTGCGCAGATTAATAAGTACACACTAGTTTGTGATGCTTACGAGCTAGGCAAGTATACCAGAAGCTCATATGTTAACTCTGGTCGTAGGAGTTCTCATGTTTTTGATGTGGTACATTATGATGTTTGGGGTCCTTGCCCGACTTCGACCTTTAATTGATTTCGTTATTTTGTGACATTTATTGATTGTCATTCTCGTGTGACGTGGTTATATTTGATAAGAAAATAGTGAAATCTTAGCCTGTTTTAAGGATTTTCACTAGGAAGTTCAAACACAATTTGGAGCAATAGTGAAGGTTCTTAGATCCGATTATGGTACTGAGTACACAAACAAGCTATTTGCAGAATACTTGTCCACACAGGGAATTCTACACTAGACCACTTGTCCTTATACACCAGAACAGAATGGAATTGCAGAGAGAAAGAACCGTCATCTCGTAGATATTGCGAGAAGTCTGATGTTTGAGATGAATGTTCCAAAGTACTTATGGGATTGAGCAGTTATGACTGCTACTTTCCTGATAAATCGACTTCCCTCACGGATCCTGGTATTCACTGCATGAGATATTGAAGGGCACCAGAGAAGGTTGGATAGTGCGGAGGCCGTTTGGTTGTGTGTTTTGTGTAGAATAACCGGCCTAGTGTTGGAAAATTGGATCCGAGAGCAATCAAGTGTGTTTGTGGGATACTCAATTACCCAGAAGGAATATGTCTGTTGGAGTCCAGTTGAAAAACGATCATTTGTGAATAGAGATGTTACCTTCCGTGAGCAGGAGCCATATTTCCTATGATAGACATCCTCCCTGTTTGAGGACTCGCCGGTAGTTGCATAGCGAGAAGAGGAGAGTAGCATGACCATTGGAGGTGTAGGACGAGAGGAGGAGAGTAGTAGCATTGGAGATGAGTCACAGACAGTGACTATGGGGGAGATTTTTAGTCCTTCTCCCCTATGGCACACAAGTGCAGAGTCGAGTAGTGATGGGGAGGTGACCAAAGAGATGTCGGAGCTGCGTCGCAGATACATGAGGCGAGTCGACTATGAGCTGCGTCTGCTTGTCCCATCTTCTGGTACCTTGCCGACCTCGACTTCGGAGACACCTGTGTCACTGCCCACCACAGATCATCTAGCAACCCTAGGTGACTTTATACCTCTTCCTTCATCTCCCTATCCTTCACCGCAGCCGTTAAGGCGGACCACCTGTGTCAATGTGGGGATTCCACCGGATCGTTATGGTTTCCCTCATGATATTGCTCAGCATATTTCCTACTTTCACATATCAGCTAGCTATGGGCATTTATTGCATCTTTGGACAATGTTTTTGTGCCTAAGTGTTGACAGGTTGCGATGGAGTGCCATGATAGAGGAGTTGGAGGCCTTGACAAATAATGAAACCTGGGGGCTTGTACCACTACCACCCGAGAAGAAAGCTATGGGATGCAAATGGGTGTTTACTGTGAAGCAAAATCCAGAAGGAAAGGTGGAGAGGTCAAGGCTCGAGTAATGGCCAAGGGGTACAGCAAGATGTATGTCATTGATTATGATGAGACCTTTGCACCAGTCGCCAAAATGAGCACAGTCAGAATCTTAGTCTTCATTGCAGCAAACAAAGGATGGAGCCTACACCAACTCGACGTGAAGAATGCATTTTTTCATGGTAACTTACTTCAGGAGGTATACATGGAGATCCCTCCGGCATTTGACACTGATCAAACAGTTGGGAAAGTTTGCAAGCTTAAAAATTCCTTATATGGTATGAAACAATCCCTGAGAGCTTAGTTCGACAGATTCAAGAAGGCTATGGTGGGCATGGGTTATCAACAGACTAATGCTGATCATACTGTCTTTCTAAAACATGCTGGAAATCATGTCACGATATTGACTGTTTATGTGGATGATATGATTATTATAGGAAATGATGAAAGGGAGATAGCAGATCTGAATGTTATACTGGACATTCGAGGTGAAGGATTTTGGACAGACGAGATACTTTCTTGGGATCGAAGTAGCTCGAGGACCAGAGGGGATAGTACTATCCCAAAGGAAGTATGTCTTGGATCAACTCACGGAGACGGGCATGTTTGGTTGCAAGCCTATCAGGGTACCTATCGAGCAGAAGGTAAATTTGAGTGTTGATGTTGGTGAGTCGGTGAATAGAGAGAGGTATCAGAGATTGGTTGGATGGTGAGCAGGTATATGCATAACCCAAGAAAGGATCACATGGATGCGGTGTACCAGATCCTGAAATACTTAAAGAGTACACCGGGAAAGGGATTGATTTTTAGAAAGAACGGGCATATGGGCATTAAAGGATATTGTGATTCAGATTGGCCTAACTATGTTGATGACAGGAAGTCCACATCTGGATAATGCGTGTTTGTAGGAGGCAATCTGGTCTCCTGGATGAGTAAGAAACAGTCAGTTGTTTCCCGTTCTACTGCTGAAACAGAGTACAAAGCTATGGCCCTGAGTGTTGCTGAAATGATGTGGTTGAGGTCCTTGCTAATAGAGTTGAAGATTGATGAGTGAGCATAGATGAAGTTATGGTACGACAACAGGTCAACTATCACTATTGCCAATAACCCGGTCCAACATGACATAACCAAGATTGACAGGTTCTTCATCGGAGAGAAGCTGGCCAGTGGCCTTCTAGAGCTAGGACATGTGGCTACTAAAGAACAGACTGTTGGCTGTCTCACCAAGGGCCTTAGTGCAATCAAGATGGGCTTAATCGATATCTTTCGCCCATCTTGAGGGGGAGTGTTGGTTTATTTATCTTATTATGGACTTGAGCCACTTTTAGGCCCAAGTATACATATGTACTAAACTTTTGGTGAACTAATCTAAGTTGCTATTTCCAAGTGGTAGAAAGGTGAAACATGGAAAAAATTACTAACCTGTTCTCAACAATTTCTTTAAAAAATCTTTCAACAGTCTCAGCATCATGAGCAATTAGTGAACGACACGGTTCCCCTGTGTCATAGCGCAAAAACTGGTTTATAGAGATGATTGTGAAACAGTAATCTGAAGTCTAGTTCAGCAACAACCATTCTTGGTGATGTTATCACAAAGTACAAGACACCACTGATTATTATTGAACAATAATGACAGAACAGTAATAGCAATAAAGGATTATATTCTACAAAAGATTGGGTAGCAAAGTGCTTCCATTACCAGCAGCCTGATGTGCATTAAGGCCACCATCAGGAACCAAAATCTCCAAACGCCCTGCCACTGGTTTTACAACTTTCCTAAGTAGTTGATGTCTCTCCTTCAAGCTCTGATGGATAACACTCGTATCACCAACATAAAGAACATCAAATGCTACATCTAGGCAGAGGTAGTCATGTTAAGAAAAAAATCAGAAAAAGTAGGAAGGAAGCGTGAGAAGTCATTATATCAACAAGACTATTTTTTTGTGCATATCAAATGCAGACAGAACTGAGATTGTGATCCATTTATCTGTTCTTCAAAAGTAAGGATACAGCATAACTGCATCAAAAGGAGGTGAAAGTCAAGACTTGGAAATGGCAGTATCCAACTTCAAAATATTTTTTCACAAATATAATATGCAAAGAGACCTGTCGATCACTATCAAGTCCCTCCTTTGCAGCCTTGGCTACACAAAGAAAAGGGTGAGTTAAGATAGTCGCACAGAATAAGTACATCAGAAAGTCAGCAATCAAAATCCAATGAGATCAAAACCTATTTCTTGATTTGAACCGAATTCTGCAAAACGGTTTGAGGATGTGTCCCAAACCAGCATTTCACCATCAAGAATACACCTGCAACAAGTTGGTCACAGGTCTAATGGCCTAACATTATCAATAAACGTGTAAATGGTTCAGGTCCAAGCTGCCAGAATTGCGTGAAAATATAAGACTTATGTGAGGTTTCTCTACAGATGAAGCGGAACTGAAAGAAATGTAAAAACTTGGAATCTACATACAGAGAGGTGAGAATTCTGTTCACAAACCTATTGACATGAAGAAACTAAAGATTATGATCGAGACGTCATAAATGATAGCACATAGCCTATCATAGTTCTTCTCATACAACATTTGAAAATTGATCAAACAGACTTCAATTTTCAACCACATAGTCTATCATAGTTCTTCTCATACCACAGATTTTTTCAACACAGTGAAGTTATACAAGAAAACATATCCAAGTTCCAGAGAAAAGATGCATATTTTCAACCCTTATGAGAATATAGTAGATGCCAGAAGCGATTTAATAAATGTAGCCTCATTCATCCCCCAAAGGTCTAAATAGCATTCCACAAATTACTTCAAATAAAACCAACAAACAGGTAAAACTAGAAATTATGTGACAAAATGGTATGAAAAATTATGGATCAACTGCATAGTCCTGGAACATCTACCTGTCAATGAGAATATTTTCTCTAATGACGTCCGAGATGCCATGCTCGTATTCTGGATGATCAAGAAAATTTCTGCCATAAAGAGGAGAAGAAAGAAAAATAAGATACCCATTAAGGCATACAGCATTGTATCTGGCTCAGTAGCTATAATTGGAAGTAAGATGAAGAGGCCAAATGCTGCACACACATCAGCTTGCAAGAAGGGTCAGGAGAAACTATCAGATTGGAATTGAAAACCCTTGAATTTCTTCAGATCTTTTGCCTTATAATGGCTATTCTGTTGCTTAAAAAAATTCTCTGACCAAAACAAGGTATCTAGAATATGAAATTGACAGGGTATTTCTTTCAGTAACTTGAAAGTATAGTGGAGTGGAGTGTAGGGGGCGTTTTGGAGAAACTATCAGATTGGAATTGTAAACCCTTCTGAATTCTTCAGATCTTTTGCCTTATAATGGCTAATCTGTTGCTTAAAAAAAATTCTCTGACCAAAACAAGGTATCTAGAATACGAAATTGACAGGGTATTTCTTTCAGTAACTTGAAAGTATAGTGGAGTGGAGTGTAGGGGGCGTTTTGGAAACCAATGCAGATCCACAATTTTATACAAAAAGAAACATTTATTTTCAGATTGATAATAAAGCTACAAATAGCAGCTTCATTATATTAGTCGGATAGAAATAGTAAACTTCTAAGTTCCAAATAACAAGAATCTGAACAATATCAAAAGATCAATCAAAAAATCAGAGATTAGTTTTAATTGAGAAGAGAGCAACAACCTCGAGAAAAAGTTCACATCAGCTCCATTTCTATGAATTTGGATTCGATCACCATCAAACTTGCACTCAACCACAACATCCTTTCCATGAAGCTATTTATACATGAATAATCAAAAGAGAAAAAAAGGTATAATGCTTCAGTGCTTAAACCTATGATAAATGTAACGATAACTTAAATTCAAGCATTTTTCCTAATTTAAACTGCTTGTGCACCTTTTTCCATGCAGCAGCTACATTTCCGACCCTTAGAGCAAGTTGGGGGCGAACAGGCTTACCAACTTCAATATCCTTAAGAAATGAAACAACCAACATTTGACACACAAAGTTATGCTAAACATGCAACAAGAAAATCAATTTAGATAATAGATATGCAAAAGATGGCATTCAACAAAAAATATAAAAACCAAGTGTATTGTAATTAGTTTATAGATGCATGCTACAAAAACTGGAGTGCATAAAGTGAAACAAGTAGTTGCAATAAATTGGCAAAATAAGAGATTAGATAGCACAATCATATCAGCAGATAGCTGCTTTAACGAAGAAACTCATATACCTCCCGACACCTCATGTTTATAAATCTTTTCTTACTTGGTTCGTCCGGAAAGTGATTTTACTTTTCAATTATACTAACTAATTCTCTTTGGTAAGAAACAATTAGGATTTTGCCAAATATTAAATTTAGTATTTGACTAAAAGTAATATTCCTTCTAAGAATTCTAATAATGTTAAAATTCATGCCTATAAATGTAAGATCTCTTAAATATCAGGGTTAGGAAGAAAGGCAGAAAAAAGGAGAGAGACTGATTGAAAGAAAAATAGAGAGATGTGAGACTTGGGATATGGCTCTCTGTGTATGCGGGACTTGAGAGGTTTCCTCAATATCTTCTAATTATTCTCTGTGTTATCATTGTATCACGATAATGTTATTTTCTTAGTGAATTGATTCTTCTCTTTTCTCATGAATGAAGGCTTTCAGGCCGAACCATGTAAATCTTGTGTTGTTGCCTTGTTTTATTATTTTCGCTTTCACAAAGTCTGAAAAATTTTTTCCAACAAGTGGTATCAGAGGCAAGTTGTGAGATCTGGTTTGTGTTTAAAGATCTGCTGTGAAATTGAGATCTTTATGATTTGGGATGAGATATTTGTGATCTTTTGGCCATAAGATTTATTAAAGAAAAAAATGGAAGATTTTTGAACAAATCTTCGTGTTGACCAGTGTCACTTCTACTTTGACTGCTGGTTTATGAAGATTGAGGACTCCGATCGTGATGATCTTGGTGTCGTTTGAAAGACCATTAAGAGAGGAACAAAAACCCTATGGGTGCGTTTGTTGCCCGATCAGAAGGCAGATAATAAGTAGTTTTAGGTAGTTATCCGGCTTCGTCCCCCTGTTTGGTGTCCATTTCATTTCGGACCGCTGCCCGTTGGATAACGTCCCGAGCAGGGTTTTCGGGCGTATAACTCGCAACTTTTAATCCGCCTTCGCAAGTAGGTTTCCACAGACCACTAGTTATCCGACATAGCGAAAAGACCAACCTGCCCTTAAACATATAGAAAATTACAATTACACCAAATATAAATAGCCCAAAACCCTCGATCACTCCGCCTCTTCTCTTCTTCTCCGTGGCTCTTCTCGATGGTCTCCTCGATGGACGGCGTCGTTTCTTTGGAGCTAACTGAATTTCGAAGCCCCTCATCACATATCCACAAAACCAACATAATATCTACTTTCGTTTTGTCGATTTGTGGTATTACACTATATGAAGGGTTCGCATATTCAACGTTTAGTTGCTTAATCCTCCAATTTATGTTATTATTTGTCTGGTATTAGCTTATTTCTGGTGTTGGGTTTTGAATTCTTACGGTTTGTTGTTGCCATTAGTTCTTGATTTGTCGTTAAGGGTTCCGATTTTCACGTTCTGCTTATAGAGTAATTCTATTATATTATATGAGACTTCTGTTATTATGGTTCTCTCGTGGAGTTGGCTGATTTTTTGCGGTGCTACCGTGAAGTATTAAATGTACTGGTATTAATGTTTCATGGTTATAAAATATGGGCCATGGAGTTGTGTTGATTTTCGACTGTACAGTACAAGTGAAAAATTTACTGGTTTTGATATTTCAAAGTTATAAAATCTTTGACTTGATGCCAATCGTGTTTTTTCAATCTAGTGGAATTTCATCGAAAAAAGAATATTTGTTTCCATTATTCATGGACTAGAGAACTTATTTCCTGGCAGAAGATTCCTTTTGTTTGTTATTCGCCTATTTTGTGGAGTCGAGTGTGGCGATAGGAACTTAATATTTTGCTTTAAAGTCCTGAGTTGTACAGTCTTGCTCCATTTTTTACTCCTCTTTTTGTTTTAAATAAAGTTAATGCATTAAAGAAAGATCCCCTTCTCAGAGATCAAGTTTTTGTGTTACATAACCACATATCTGATGGCTTTCTATGCCATCCCGCAGTTACTAGTTTTAAACACTTAAAAAAAACTGCCATTTTAGCTAAACCTCTGAGCAATATTTTTAAAGGTTGCACGTATGAAATAGAAACAACAAGTTTTTGTTGATGCCAATGTTTTTCAAACCAGCACATATGTGAATGTCTTACATTTTACGATATGTTTAATAATTCAGAAACATACCTGGTCCCTTCTATACGGTTATGTTGTTCATACAAAACTTGCTTAATCTGAGATGCACTTATTCATTGTATTTCAACATGGGTTTTAATGCTTTTCTTGCTATTCGTAAGTGTAGACGTGATAAGTTGGAGCCTCCTAGATACCGTGTTTATATGCTTGTAGGCTGGGAGGGATCAGCTGCGGATGGTCGTGTTCTGCGGGATGCATTTGTGCGTCCAAATGGATTTGCGGTCCAGAATGGTAGAACTCCTTTACAAATGTAACAAGCGCATTATATCTTCTACTTTTCAAAAATGTATTCATTTGCACACTTCATTATATGTTCTTCTTTCCGTTGTTTGCGAACATGAATGCCCAGAGCAATTGCGGTAATGATGTAGAAGTGACATCTGAACCATTTGAAGAGATGACACAGCCAACCCCATCCGGTAAGTCTAGTTTGAAGGCCTCTTATAAGTAGCTTGGGAAGAAGATTAAAGTTGAAGCAAGTCCCGAGCCAGTTAACACTAAGAAGTAATATCTTATCCCTGACAAAGAGA
>JAOWBN010110180.1:0-19526 GCA_028565015.1 Pinguicula moranensis
TTGATGATGATATCAGCTTTGTTGACAGCGTCTCGAACAAAATGATATCTCCTTTGGATGTGCTTTGTCTTCCTATGGAATTTTGGATCCTTAGCAAATTGTATTGCTGCTGTATTGTCGCAATGCTGTTCTACAGGATTGTTAGGCCTCAAAGTCAGATTGAGGTACTGTAGAAAGTTCTTTAGTCATAGCGCTTCTTGCACTGCTATGCTGCATGCGACATATTCAGCTTCCATGGTCGACAAAGCGATTCAGTCCTGTTTCTTGCTGCACCATGATATGGCTCCTCCACTGAGGATGAAGGCATATCCTGAGGTTGACTTGGATTCATCCAAACCGCCTCCCCAATCGGCATCCGTGTATTCTTTTAGTCGCAGGTCTCCCCCTTGGTAGCATAGGCCTAGATCAGCCGTTCCACGGAGGTAACGGAAGATTCTATTGACTGCCTGCCAGTGGGTAGGTCCAGGGTTGCTTTGATAATGACTCACCAAACCAACTGCATAGAAGATGTCCGGCCGCGTACATAACATGGCGTACATCAGGCTACCTATGGCACTTGTATAGGGGATAGTGCTCATTGTCTCTTTTTCTTTATTCATTTTCGGGCATTGATTGAGGCTTAGTGCCAAGCCTTTTTCGACTGGAGTGTCAACGGGCTTGGAGTAATGCATCCTGAATCGCTCTAAGATTTTATTAATGTGTGCTTGTTGGGATAGACCCAGCATTCTCTTATAACGATTTCTACATATCTCGACTCCTAGGATGAACCTAGCTTCACCCATGTCCTTCATCTCAAAGACAGAGGACATCCATTTTTAACTGCGTTGATCGACTCCATGTTGTTTCCAGTCATTAATATGTCGTCGACATAGAGAGAAAGGAACATGATTCCTTTCTTTGTTGCCGAGACATATACACAATGGTCCTCGTCTATCATGGTGAAGCCATACGAAGTTATAGCTTCATGAAAGCGAAAGTACCATAGTCTGGAAGACTGTTTTAGACCCTAGATGGATCTTTTAATACGACACACTTTGTCACCGTGTTTTGCTGAGACGAACCCAGTAGGTTGATCCATATAGATCTCTTCCTCAAGTTTTCCATTGAGGAAGACAGTCTTTACGTCCATTTGGAATAGTTCGAGGTCCAGGTGGGCGACCAGGGCTAGAAGTAGGCAAATTGAGGCAATTCTCACCACAGGAGAAAAAGTCTCTTAATAGTCTATAGCCTCGCTTAACCTTGAACACCCATTTGTATCCAATTGGTTTTCGGCGTCGCTGTGGATCAACAAGTTCCCAAACCACGTTCGTTTGCATCGAGGCCATCTCTTCCTTCATGGCACTTAGCCACTTTTCTTTATCGACTGAGTCCATCACCTTATTGTAAGATGTGGGCTCCTCAATTTCTAAAGGAGCACAGAAGAATATGTTGTTCTCGATCTGAAAATATCGTCGAGGAATTCTTACGCGGTCATGCCTTTGAGGAGCAGGATGTTCCTCTTTCCTTAATAAGGATTGACTCCAACTTGCCCCTTGGCTCGTGGGGTTGACGATATGAGTAGTATTGCTCCCACTGACCAATTGGTTCGTGTGGCTTGGAATCATGTCATCATGGCTTTGGTTTTGAGAACTAATCTCGTGCCTAGGCATGGTATGTTGAGGACTTACCTCTCTCCCTTGTTGATCCTCGTTTTTTTGAGAATGAATCTCGTTGTGCCTTAATGATGGAGGACTTACCTCTCATTCATGTAGGCCCATGTTTGGAAAGCTCTCATTTTGGATGAGTGGATACTACTCTGGGTGGAATGGTGCAACGTACTCTCCCCCACACCAAGAGTCGGTAAATGGTAACTCATACAGAGGGCTATCCTGTTTGATGTCGCCAATAGTTGGAAATTGGTCCTCTATAAATTCTACATTCCGTCTATCCATTTCACAAATGCCCCCATTTGGGTGTTCACCGAACATCACATACCCTTTCGAGTGTTCGGGGTAACGAATAAACACCTTCTTGGTTGCTCGTGGACCGAATTTGCCATGTTTATGGGTTGGATTGTGCACGTAGCCCGTCAAACCCCATGGTCGTAAATGGTCCAAGATGGACTTCCGACCATTCCATAACTCATATGGAGTGATGGGAACACTCTTGCTTGGTACACGATTGAGGATGTAAGTTGCCGTAAGCAACGCATCTCCCCAAAAGTTAATTGAAAGGTTGGCTTGCGACATCATGGATCGAACCATGTCAAGTAAGGTGCGGTTCCTTCTCTCCGCAACACCGTTATGCTGCTGGGTGTAAGGAATAGTAAGTTGCTTTACGATTCCCCTTTTCATCATAAAACTCTTGGAACAAATCCGACAGGTATTCGCGACTGCGGTTGGTTTGAAGAGCCTTGACTAGTCGTTCCAATTGGATCTCGACTTCTGTTACGAATCGCTTGAACGTATCAAGTGCTTCATAATGGTGAGATAACAAATATACGTGCCCAAAGCGCGAGAAATCATCAATGAAGGTGATGAAATAAGAAGCCCCATGGTGTGCCTTTCCGCTCAGAGGTCCGCAGATGTCATAATGTATTAAATCTAGTGGTTGAGATGCTCGGGATGCTTGACCAAATGGTTTCTTGCTAGCCTTGCCGGCTAAGCAAGGTTCACACAAAGGCCACTTAGCCGTTGTGAGTTGGTTGAGGAGACCGCACTTAGCTAGCCTATTCAACCGATCTTGGCCAATGTAACCAAGTCTAACGTGCCATTTAGTCGATTCCGAAGGGATATCGTTATTGGAAATAAGAGGAATTTATTTATTTGATTTAAAAGGAATACATTGGCAAATTCGAATAGGAGTTTGGAACAAACAAATTGTCTTTAAAACTTGAAATCCTTATTGTATAGAAATGACAACAACTGGAATAAGAAAATAAAACAATAACAGACGCCCGACACATGGACTGTGTTGAGTAACATCAGTGTGAATCCGCAACGAAGCTGGAAATGAGGCAATGCCATGGCTTTTCCTTTACTGCTGGATCCTGGTTTATGCTTCGTGTTTCGTCGTCACAACGATGAAACTTGACATACCCAGCACGGGTGTAACTGCGTACTGGATTACTCCTGTATCAATATTTCAATGAAAAAGATGAATTAGCAACAAATGCATAGGAGTAAAGGCATGGATAGGGTCTAGGGGTTTTGAAAGGTACCTTGCGCAACTCGAAACAATCCTGAGAGAAGTGACCTTTCATTCAGCAAGTATAGCATCGCATACGCGCTATGTGCTTGTGCCCCCTTGTCTTATAGTGTTTGAAAATTTTCTTCTTGGGGCCGGATGTGGGAGAGTGTATCTCAGAGTTGTCAAATGCGCTAACATGATTGTTCTGTAGAGAAGAAGAAATCGAAAAGAGTGTCACGAAGCCACCAGAAGTCTTCGAATTCTCGGGAATCGATCGTGGATGTGAAGGGTCTTGAGTGGGGAAGCATGTATTGCTCCATTTTGAACTTCCTTCAAGTGTTGGCACAAATCCAAAAATGTGTCATGAATTAGTTCATAGGAGTGCAAAGTTGGGGCATCCAACCATGCACCATTTTCCATGACTTCAAGCATGAAAATGGATCCTTCAGTGACATCGATGCCATCAGCAATATTCATTCGGCCAAAGTCGAGTTTGTCTAGCACGGAGTCAACAATTTGGAGGTGTCCTGTGTAACGCAGTATGGTCGTGACGTCCTTTAGATATGTAATCTTGTTGAACCAGAAGCCATAATCTAGCCCAAGACATTGTCCAGTTGTTTCAAGATCGATGAACAGACGTGGAGGGGTCAAGTTTAGTGGTGCCATTTCTGCAAGTATATTCGAAGAAGGACATTGCAGAATTTTGAATTAGGTATTCTTGGAGAAAATGTGGTTATGTATTTCGTTCGAAAATGTCGCTAAGCTCGTAATCATCACATCCTACATAATCAAAATTTCCTAAGATCACCTAATTTTCATGTTTCGAAACATATTTGCAAAAACATGTAGTAACACATACTTCCAAACGTATTTTGGAGCAATGAATCGTTCATAGGAACAATTTGGTGGTTTTTGATTTAGAGCATTTTGGTATTATTTTAAATATTCTGGCAAGACGAATTGGCTGAAATGGAAGTGTTGACGAACAACATTCCCTTTTTCTTTAGTAACACAAAGTTAGAAAGAAAAACAAATATTTCGAATGCTATCAAAAGAATCTAAATTTGCTCAGAATTAATCCGTAATCGATTCAGTAAGCACCCAGGTAGTGATCTCGTACTAAATTTTGGATGATCATCTACCTAGACAGTGCTACCATTCATCATAAGAGGCCCAGATGTCTGGTGAAGCTCAGATGTCCCTTTTAATAACTAACCCTAGACAACCTTTTATGAGCACGATTGTACTGAATTTCTTTTGAAGGTTTCGAAATAATTATGGTAATATGATTTTGATTACCATAATTGAATTATTAACATGTACTTAATAATTAGGTGTTTATTAATTTTATTAGATTTGAAACAAATTCTCTAATAAAATTAATTTCCTAAGCCACATAGACATGCTCAAAAATTTAAATTAGTGCACTTAGCATATAATTTAATTTCTAAGACATATATAAGCATACTTTAAAGTAAAATTGCACCTAGCAGGAATTTAATTTAAACTAAACATGCCTTATAAGAAGAATTTAAATTAATTGCACTAAGCATAATAAATTAAATCCTAATTATGCATAGTAGAAATTAATATTTAAAAAAGTACTTAGCAAATTAAAATTAATTCCTAATTCATGCATACTATAATTATTTAACACATAAATAAATATTGGGCTTTTAAAACATTTTGTAAAAATAGAAAATATTTTAAATTTATAAAATTTTCGAATACATTTGTTCCAATTTAGTGAATGGGCCATTTTTGGAGCCCATTAAAAAAAGGGTGGGAATGGGCCTGTTCGCGCCCATTTCCCACCTGGGTTCTCGATTTGGGCCGTGTTAGCGGCCCAAATCAAGAACAAATCCGCTGGTCGGAACCGGCGGATCGGTGCAGTGGGTAGGGTTGACCGACACGCCCGAACATTTTAAAATATTTTTTTAATATATAAAATTAAAAAAATTAAAAAAATATATAAGATGCGCAGGATTAGGGTTTCGTACTCGAAACCCTAATCCTGCGGGTTATATCGATTTGCGGCTGGATCCAAAGCCTACGCCGAAAAATGGGGCATTCCGGTGGTCTACGCGTCGTTGTGTGTCGTGGTGGTGGCACGTGAACTGCACGCGCCGCCCACGATGTTCTTGATAGACGTTGCTGACGAAGGCGCGGTTCTGGTGCGGCGTGTGTGTGTCACGCGCCGTCGTGAAATTTTGCGACAGTTTCTCGGCAACGGCGTTTTGCAGTTTCGACCGGAAATAAATAACGGCAAAACGAATTAGATAATGGTAATAAAGAAAATAAACGAATTAAATCAGATCCTGGATTGGCTCCGATACCACTGTAGACTATCGAACGGATCTAATTCAAAAGAACGAATCTAATGAAAAGGAATGTTCAATACCTGATTGATGCGGAAGTTGTGTCTAAACCGTAATTCCGGGACTGAAATAATCACGTTGAAGAGGCTATAAAAGTCTCTTTTGAATACACGAACCAAATCTCTTCCCTGAAGGTGATTGAGAACAATCTGAAAGAAAACTTATGTTTCTGGTTCTCAACGCATATGAGTTGTAATGATTTGTCTCTTTATTCTCCGTAGGCACATAGCCTTTATATAGAGATTTACCTGAGTAATTAGATGAGCTTGTGGTTAAGTTGGCTTTAGGTTTAATCAAATAATTAAACGAATTAATTATATTAATTAATACCAACATGATGAAACACGAAAGTGAACATATAATGATATAATCCTCTCAGAAACGATATCATTAAACTGACTTGCAAACAAATTTGATCCAACGTATCTAAAATCTCTAATTTGATTAAGAAACTTGACTATTTACTTATAAAACGTTCCCCATCTTCATATACCACAGTAAGAGGCAGAACTGTCAAGGGGTTAATTTTTCATCTGCAACATGCTGCTTTATGAACTTTAAGTTATCCCAGCAGTCACTAGTAACTGAAATTACATGGAAAGCAGTATGTTCATCGACACAAATTTCCCCAATACCAAAGCAAGGTTATGCCGAAAAGTCTGACCTTTGGGGGAGGTGTGATGAAGCTGTTTTTTTTATTTATACTAAAAGAAACCGATACAACTCAAGAGATTCAAGTATATCAGAAGAAACTTCTAAAATCTCACAAAATTTCCTGTCTCACGTGAGGAGCTATAATATTTGTTGAGAAAAACTATTATCAATAAGAGTCCCAATTCTATTTCCCCCCAAAAGTCCTCCTTTTGTATGTTTATCAAGGGGTTATTTTATTGAGGCATTTTTGGGGTATGTATCACTTGGATAGCATATTTCTTCTTAGGTGAAGACGCCATACTTATGGGACACCTCATCATTGCATGTGTCTTTATTGTTCTGGAGACAATTTTCGGTGGGCCGGGTTTTTAAATTGGCTGTGGTATTTTTTATTTATTGGACTGGGTTTAATTAGTATGATGGGCTTTATTTTTCGAGTTGGGTTGGTTTTCTTTTGGGGTCGGGTTTGAGGATTGGATTTGTCCCATCAAGGTGCGGGGGGAATCGTAGGAGGCATATCCCAAGTTAAACGAGATCGTTTTCTCGGTTGCTTCTCCATGCTTCTATGAGGAAAATCTTTAACTCCCAGTCTCCATTCACAAGGAGAAAAGCACATAAACACTAAATTCAGAGGAGAAACATGAGAAAGAAAGGGAGAATGTGATGAAAAAAGAGAGAGGATGAAAGCGAATGCAGCACTTCAGAAAAAAAAAATTGGAAAAAACATCAGAGAAATTCTTCTAGTTGTGAGTTCAGTTTCCTCTTCAGAACCACAATTTCGCTTCCTAACAAGGGGAAAAAATCATATGATTAGAGAGAATATTTTTGCCCGCCCCCATTGCTCGTCGCTCGATATCTGGTGCCCTGCCCTACAAAATTAATAAAAAATAAATAAATAATATTTTTTATATATTAAAAATATTAAAAAATATAAAAATAATACCAAAATGGCAGGATAAGTCAGAATGGGCACGGGGTGGTAGAGCCCTTCTCTCCTGTATTATTTTAAGCAATCCAATTCGTTTGGTACGCTATTTTTGGCTGGATAAAATCGGATTATTGAAAGTTATCCTACTATATCTATTGTTCAGGACTCCTTGGGCGCTATCCCCTGCCCGACGGATAACGTTTGGGGTAGGAACACCCGCTGGACAACTCACGTGTTTTGTCCCGATAAAATGCAGGATTTTCGATATCTTGCCTTTAGCTTGTATTGTGAACTTACCATTTTGCCCTCACTTGTTACAATTATTACAGGTATACCAACGTATAAAAGTGAAATTGATGAACCCTAATCATACCATCCATCTTCTTTGTTCCTCGTCTGTGCAGTGTTCTCCTTCGCCGCACTTGTCTCCTTCCTCAACGACATCTCCGTCCTGGAGACTCCATCGATTTGTTCTTCACCGTAACAGTACGCCTTGGACCTATTAGCATTTAACATCCGTATTTACCCCTGTTAATTTTGATTTTACGTCTTCCTAGGGTAACTACCGATTAGGGTTTTAAATTATTTGGGAATCTAAATTGTTTTACATCCGTCTTCTCGTTGTTTTGATTGTACGGAATTGCCTCTATATTCTCTGGAAAGAAATTTTCATGCATCAAACAGGCCTAACGCACGTTATCTGCATCTGTTTCTTTAGTCCTTGTTTGCATCTATTGTTATCGTCCTTGTTTGTCTCTATTGCTTTCACATTTGATTGTAATGTGATGCATATTTAACTGATTTGTTGAAATGTTTTGAGTTACATTTTTTTTGGGTAGGCCAAAATTTTTATTGCTGGAAAAATTATGTACAAACTTTCTTAACAAAAATAAGAAAGTGTAAAAACAAAACAAAAGGTTACACAACTCTCTAGTAGGATGAGATGAGATGTGGGAAGTTTGCAGCATTGATCAATTGGTATTCAGCTATGCAGGCTGCCATAAAATGGCTACAGAAGTCATTACAGCATCAGAAAACCCGGCTCGGCCTGCATACCGTGTAGTATCCAGTCATGAGATTGTTGTTATAGTCCAAAAAGCAAAGACTTTTTGACTATCACAACATTGGTCTTCTGACCTTCAACTACCCGGGCAGACATACTATGTATGCCAGCAGGTGTCTTTACCAAAGTAGTTGACAATGCTCAGCCTGTAAACCTTATAGCATCAAAATCGTTTGATTGTTGCGACACCACATGTTACATGTTTTGCATATTTAGGACAACCATCTGTAACTTGTTGCCGAATATTTCAGCATGTTCATTCATTAATTGTTTAGCCATTTGCTATTGTGGGCTACTTTTCCATGTAAAACAATATGCTGAATATGTTGGATGTTGCAAATTTCTTGCTATTTGCAAGCAGTTTCGCTAAAGCACTGCCTACTATCATTACATTAGCAGAATAAGAAACAAATAGTGTCTTACGTCCGCGTAAGCGAAAGCGTGATTGGAATGCAACTCCTAAATACTTGATATTAGATAAAATTGGTGAAAAATTGGTGTTCCTTGAACGTATCACGCAAGAGAATTACAGGGAATGCATTAGGAACTTTAGGATGTCGAATCAAGCTTTCACGGATTTGTGCAGAGTGTTAAGAGTCAAGTGTGGCTTGACGGAAGACCAGTACATATCCGTAGTTGAGAAAGTTGCCATATTCCTAAGCACACTTGTACACTACCAGAAAAATAGGATATTGCAAAATGACTTCCAGTGAAGCGAGCATACCATCAGGTACTGCAGGCTGTGCTTAAGCTTCGTAGCAAACTACTCATTCAGCCTACTCCAGTGGATGAAACAAGCTCTAATAAGAGGTGGAAATGCTTCCAGATATATGTAATTTATAGGAAAAATAAATTAGAGTTTCTGCCATAGTCTCACTCTGTTAATTCTTCAACCAGTGATGCGTAGGTGCACTAGACGGGACATATGTGCTACTTCATATTCAGGTTGAAGATCAACCAAGATATCATACGAGGAAAGGTCATTTGGCAACAAATGTCCTAGAAGTTTGTGACACTCAAGAGCGTTTCG
This sequence comes from Pinguicula moranensis, assembly GCA_028565015.1. Classification (NCBI taxonomy): domain Eukaryota; kingdom Viridiplantae; phylum Streptophyta; class Magnoliopsida; order Lamiales; family Lentibulariaceae; genus Pinguicula; species Pinguicula moranensis. The sequence continues at coordinate 9,222 of JAOWBN010110180.1, forward strand.
TCTACATGCTGGCTGGCTGAGAGGGTTCAGCTGCAAATGGTCGTGTGCTACGTGATGCAGTAACATGCAATAACATATTGATGATCCAAAATGGTTTGTCACATGTTTTTGTTTTACATTGATGGTCATTTGATGTCCTTATTGTTTACACTTGACTTCTCGTGCAGGAACTTACTACCTGTGCGACAATGGATACATAAATGGTACGGGTTTCCTGACTCCTTACAGGAAGACGAGGTACCATCTAAAAGAATGGGGTGGTGCAAATAGGAGACACAGAATTGTGAGGAACCATTCAATCTACGACATTCTGCAGCTCGAATTGTTATCGAGAGGGCATTCGGTATTCTGAAGAAGAGATTTGTTGTGCTGAGGAGCCCAGCATACTATCACATCAACACGCAATGTGATGTCATCCTGGCTTGTAGGTTGTTTCAAAATTTTGTGATCAACGTCACGCCATGTGATCCTTTATTAGATCCTGCAGATAACCCCATGTATGATCATGAAGAGTCTAATTTGGTAGTGGATGAGACATAGGATCACATTCAGTCTGTGAATCATTCCCCAGGTTGGAATCAGTTCATGGAAAATTTAGCTAACGGACTTTGGCAGACCTAAAATTCACCAGTGGCTAGATCTTGACTTTTCCATTCATTGTTGTCATTTGATTCATAGTTGTGACTGCTTCCATTCTATGTGTATCATTATGTTTGATGTGACTTTAACAATACTGTTGTATTATCCTCATTTGTTGTGACTTGGCTGTGTTAATTTCAAGTTGGTTGTGACTTTTATTATATCTTGTTAATCTTACCCTACAAGCTGTTGTTGGATGCTTATAGTGCTTCTGTATAGGACCAAAAACATGGATACTAACTCTAAAAAATTGGATGATCTTGAGCTGGAGGATGTGAGATTTGAAAATTTTGATGACCTTGCTGGACCTATGGCAAGGACTACTTCTGGTGTCAGCGCCGTGTTTAAATGTACTGGAATTGTCAAGGAGCAAGCCAATAAGAAGATAAAAGTAGAACCCTCAGCCAAGCCAACAAACACTAAGAAGGTATATCTCACTTTGGACGAGGAGAAGGTACTGCTATCTGCGTTGAAGGACTTGTCACTTGAAGGTTGGAAGGCCGGACAGAGCTATAAGCGGGGGACTCACCCAAAGTCTGTGTTATGGTGAGGTCCATACATCAAGCTCACAATGAAAAATTTAGAGAACAAGCTGCACAACTTGGGTAAGCAGTAACTTTTGCTCAATAAGTTCTCTAAGTGGAGTGGAGTGACTATTTACCAGGGGACGCATGCAATCATCATTGATTCTGAGGATATGTGGAACGAGCTTGGACAAGCAATTCCTTCTTTGTACGTTGTTCTTACAGTATAGTGGCTAGAACTTTACTGAAAATGGATTTGATTATTTGCAGGTGAACAACAAGTATATGCAACTTCGAGGGAAGACATTCCTTTATTATGAGTTGTGGTGTGAGCTTTTAGGCCAGTATGGTGCAACGGGGTCAGGTGCCCGGGATCATCATATGGCGGAGAAGGGACCTCCTATGACACCCATGAAAGTCTATGAAATCATTGATGACTTTTGTGAAGACATTCAAGAGTCAAAGCCAAACGATCTAGTTGTAGCTAAATCACGATCGGTTTGAAAGGTGCCTCTAGCGCAAGCCGGGGTAGGCGTAGCCGATCAAATGCTTCGTCTGGTTAACGCAAACTTCCCTGTAAAGCAGGATACAACCTCTCCTATGTGGATGCTGTATGCACGCAAGTACAAAGCTTGTTCTCAATCAGGAACATGAGTTGGACGGAGAATCTAAAATGGATCAAACAACCTAGTTGGCAAAGCATTTGGAATGTCACCAAGAGCTAAATGTGGCCAACATGATCCGCCTTTTTGATTACCTACTGAAGAATGAAAGACAATACTACTACTAGATGACTATGGATAGGCCACTCAGAATTTATTTATGCTCTCCTTGACGGACAACTTGGCTCACATTTAAGCTTGTTGCAAATTGGAAAAAGCTAAACTTGTAGGGATGTTTATATCAAGCTTGTTTTGTAGGATATCATTGTGGGAACATTTCGGAAATCCTGGAATTAAATTTTTTATTTGAACTTTTTACCGTTTATGCTGTATGAATTCAACTTTTTATTGTGTATGCTCCAGGAAATCTTGGAATTCAACTTTTTATTGTGTATGTTGCAAGAATTTTGTCTGGTTGTACGAATAGATCAATTGATTGCTTCTTATTTGTGTGCTTTAGGACTTTGTATTTGTCATAGCATGTTGTGATTGTTTGCTTCTTGACAATCAATTGTTTGCTTCTGATTTGAGATTGTTTGCTTATTGACAGATCAATTGTTTGCTTATGATCTGTCAATTTATTTATTTCAGGTTCCTACTTTTGGTTGTTGATAACTGGTTTGTTTTGTGACAAAAAGGGTTTACAAAGGATTAACAATATCAAATGTTTGCTTATGATTTGTGTGCTTCAGGACTTTGTAGTCATAGCATGTTCGCAGACCTCTTCAAATGAATCTGATCTTATTGACTAAGAATGGATACATGAGCAATGCATCACTCATGTGGAACTATACTGCATCAAATGAATATGCTCTTAATGCATCATGCTCGATCAAATGCTGATGCAATATGCTTGACAAAATTCACAAAACAAGTTCACAAAAAATCCAATTTTTGTACATAATACCATCAAAGCACAGGATCCTATAGCTTCTCAAAACAAGTTCACAAAAATTAGGACCCAACACCATCAAAGCACCATAGTTCCAACAAAATAGTTATGTACATAATAGGGCGCTTATTAACACAAATCTAGACAACGTAATCGGAAATCCAGTCATTGGAGTGGCTTACATTCCTGACGCATGATGGGTATTCCTCCACGTCGACACACACGTTGACACCCAGCATATCTTCCAGTAAGGGTCCTTCCGCGGCGATGGGTCCTCCCTTGGCGGCGGGTCTTCCCTCGGCGATGGTGGTATTGTGATCAATGGCGATGGCATCCGCCTCCAAGTCTCTAGTTTCACACTCACGCTTAACTCGGACTCCGGAGCCTGGCAGATCTGTGGCTGATGCTCCTTGCGGGCGACTGGGCTATTAACTCAGACCCTGCATATACACACGGGCATACATGCGCAATTAAAAATGTGAGGGCATTTTGATGATGCGATGGCACGTCTCGAGAGGCATAACCCTCTCTGTCGGGAAGTTTGGAACTCAAGGGTGTCTTAAAGCAGCCTTGAAAGCACGCAAAGTCTTGCACATGGTGTATCTAGACGGCAGCTTCACAAGTTGACGATGAGGCGTGTGCGGTGGCAGAAGAACACTCGGAGATTTCGAGAGAAATGGGAAATCGAAAAAGAGGGATTAGGGTTTGACGAAAGATTTTGGTTTATATACCCAAATTATGAAGGTAATTATGTAAATGGACATTATTAAATGGATTTTGACTATAATCCGCCAGATAAGCCCTGTGTACCAAACGATTGTTTTTTATTGTAGTATCCCACTTGGCCAATACCAAACGAAGGATTAAAAAACTTGTCCCTGATATATCCAGGAGTTGTCCGCAAAGTCGGATATATCCTGTCAGGCTACCAAACAGACCCTTGCTATCTTGTTTTGCTTTCATATCTACCATAACATTTTATTCCTAAAGGATTTATTGAAGTCAATAGAGTACTTATCTAAACGACTGCATTTTGATTAAAGAGAAGAAGGAATATGATCCTTTGATCGTGAGATGGATGATGAAGATCAAAGTTGGAGTGATATAAAAGAGTTGGAGGATCATTTTAGAGAGAGAATCGATTCACAATCTATCTCTCACATTAGAGTTTACTCTCTTCTGGCGATTTCTCAAATAATGGTGCTAAGTTATCCTTTCTTTCTTCAAGTTTATTTAATATCGATTGGAGATAACATCCACTACTTATCGTGTAACAAGTTTACTCAATTGCCTAGGCGAAGAGGGTATTTTGCTTTGGTTTTTGAAGTGGTTTGGTCAAGAATTTGGCCGGTTGGGAGATCTTGTACACTGTAGCACTCTTTCAATGCTTTTAGTAGATTTGAAAGCAAGCGATGAAGTGATCTCTATCTGCTTCGGCGGATGCTCAACATCAACTTAGTTGAGTACTTCAACATCTGGATACCACGGGATAAATCTTGTGTTCTTTAGTTGCTTTCCATTTTTTTGTTTATAATCTTCAAGAAGTTACTAAAATCGGGTTTAAGGTTACAAATACTACAACAATGTGATGTCAGAGCGTCAGGTGAGCCAATATCTATTTAGAGTCAACAGTATTTGGAGTAGAATCGGTTGAATCTATGAAAGATTGACTAAAATATGAATTTTTCTTGAAGTGAGGGAAGAATTCCACTCGTGGTCAAGGAAATATGAAAACTCTAATTCTAGAATTTGATGAGAACGTTATGTTTCTGTTACTACCCGTTGGGAAAGTTGAACACTGAGACTTTGGAGCGGAGAATTTGGTAGAGAAGAGAAAGGAAGTAGAGAAGCGAAGGGGATAAAGAAAGATAGGTTGACAGAGAAGAGAAATGGGGGGAAGAAGGGAACGGATGGAACAGAGGAGAGAGGAAACTTTTCTGGAAGGAAAAGCTTTTGGGAGAAAAGTTCTATCTATTATTCTTTGGGAAACTGCATGCTACAGACGACATTTATATAGACGTTCTCTAGTATAGCTGCTAATTAGCTAACATACTAACAAAACTAACTAAGCAACTATTACATAACTTAACGATTACAACCCAAAAGGTTGAAGTTACTGGCCACTCGATTGCTAAAGAATTCATGCATGTGTCTGTGCCACGTGCAATAGATTTCTTCCATCAGATTGGATGTTGATTCCTTCATCTTGGCCGTCAATTTTCCTGTGTCTTCCAACTTGGTAGGACAAGGACGTTAGCTTCAGGTAAGGTTATTACACTGGCTCCCCCCTTTTGAGATCCTTGTCCGTAAGGATCCGTTGCATCACCATGAGGGTCAAATACGAGCCATGTTGGTTTCTTTGCTGATAAGTCATCTGTTTTCACTCTGAAGGCCTCAGCCATGTCTGTGGCTGCAACACCATGGAAGAATTTAGGCATCTTATTCTTCCTTCGAGCTATTGGGTGGAAGGTAGTTGGGTCCAGAGTGTGGCGCTCTAAAACCATTCGTTACAACCCATTGGGAAAGTTGAACACTGAGAATTTGTAGAGGAGAATTTGGCAGAGAAGAGGAAGGAAGTAGAGAAGCGAAGGGGATAAAGGAAGATAGGTTGACATAGAAATGAAATTGGGGAAGAAGATAATGGATGGAACATAGGAGAGCGGAAACTTTCATGGAAGCAAAAGCTTTGGGGAGAAAAGTTCTATTTGTTAGTCCTTGAGAAACCCATACTACAGACAACACTTATATCGACTTTCTCTAGTACAACTGTTAATTAGCTAACATACTAACAAAACTAACTAAGAAACTATTACATAACTCTAACGATTACAACCCAAAAGGTTGAAGGTACTTGCTACTTGATTGCTAACGAACTCCCGCATGTGTCTGTGCCATGTGCAATAGATTTCTTCCGTCATATTGGATGTTGGTTCCTCCGTCTTGGCCGTCAATTTTCCTTTTTCCTCCAACTTGGTAGGACAAGGGCATTAGCTTCAGGTAAGGGTGTTACAGTTTCTCTATCTATTTTAAAATTCCTGTTGCCTTATTTCTATAGTACGATTATTGTGGAGAGAAGTTGATTGCTTCTGTGGTTTTAATGCAAATTTGACTGATTCTTACTTTTCTGTTGCAAAGCTGGCTGCTTCTGGATTGTGTGTTGTAAAGTTGATTACTTCCTTACTAGCTTCTGTGGCTTTATCATGAAGCTGATTGCTTCAGTAACTACTTTATTGATGTGTTGGTGTGCTGAATTGTCTATTAAGTTTTAAGTTTATGTGCTCCACTTATGGAACTATTAGGTCTGATATTGCTTTGTATGATGTTGTCCATTGCAAGTGGAGCTGAAAGAGTCATTATTGACTATTAGGTTGGATATTTAGGCGTCTTGTTATTCTTTTAGATATGGAACTATTAGGTTGGATATTGTTTTGTATCAACATTACTAACAAAACTAACTAAGAAACCTAATTTCTTTAGAAACTTTGGATGATTCGGGTTGCTGTTTGCAAGGGGGGAATAGTGGAAATTGGAATAAAAATCGTGAAAGGTAATAGAATTATAGTTGAAGGAAAGAAAGTGAACATATTGTCCACAGTTGAAGCAAACAATAACTCACAATATAACTGTGTTGCTTAAGTGTCTAATTATGAAAATAATACCAAATTGTGGCATCTAAGGCTCGGTCATTGAGTAAAAAAGGCATGAACATGTTGCATGGTAAAGGTCTGCTTGGTAAAGACAATTGTATGATTTTGAATTCTATGAATCTTGTATTATGGGGAAGAAACATTGGTTATCTTTTCCCAAAGGTGTGCATTTGCCTGAATATGTGCTTCAGTATAAATGTTGATATATGGAGGCCTAAATAAGTTACTACTCATGGGGGCAGTGGGTATTTTGTTTCTTTGGTTGATAATGTTAGTAGGAAGATTTGGGTTTTCCTTTTAAAAACTTAAGATCAGGTTTTATCAAAGTTTAAAGAGTGGAAAATTATTCAATAGGAGTCCTCCCACATGCACTTGATTTTGATTGTGCAAGGGAAATATGGACAAGTAGCTCACTGAACTTGTATTATTTGAGGGTGTTTGGTTGTTCTGTGTATGCACACACTAAAAACGATAGGTTGGATCCAAGATTAGTTAAATGTATATTTTTGGGATACCAAGAAGGCACAAAAGGGCACGGGTTGTGGGATAAAGATGCACCTAGTTTTAAAGTCTTATTTAGTATAGATGTTGTATTCAATGAATCTATTTTTCCTTGTATCGTTACTAACCGTGCAGGTCTAGCAAGATATGAAAATGAAGGTGGCAAAAATCCTTCTAAACTCGAGGTGGAGATATCACCTTTGAGGCACTTCAATAGAAGAAGGACATTCAACTGATGAGTTAATTGAACCACAAATAGAACCTGCTGAAGATCAAACTGTTTAGAGAGACACCATTGACCTATCTCACTACCAGTTAGTCAGGGATAGGGATAAAAGGGTGTCAAAACTAGTTGATCGGTTGAACTTATTTGTTGATCTATTTTACTAAGCACTGCTTGCAGGAAATGAAGTGATCTCAATGAAGCGTAACAACTTTGAAGTTGCAATGAGATCAAAAGAGGTTAAGGAGTGGAAATGGATAATCTGAAGAAGAACCAGACCTGGCTGTTTGTCCGAAGGCCTAAAGATAAGAAGATAGTGGACATAAATGGGTCTGTAAGGTAAAGGAAGTCAACACTGCCTCTGATCCTCCAAGATTTAAAGCCATATTAGTGGCTGAGGATTTTACTCAAGAGGAAGGGGTAGATTACACTAAAATATTTTCTCTAGTTATTTTTTTTTATAAGCCAAATTCATTGATGAAAATAAATATAGTATTTACAAGTACATAATTGAAAAAGAAAAGGAGATGAAAGGGCAAACGTCATTGAGACGCAAACACGCACGGTGGCTACTCTCCTATGTGGAGTGGATCTGTAGTCGTAGTCTTCTTATCATACTTCCTATCAGGTATATCTAAGGGTGATCTGGTACACGGCTCACCTAGTATCATAGAAGATCACAAAGCATCTCAGCATTCAAATCATTGCCGTCATCTGCTTTTCACTGAAACAGAATGTCCTGACTGTCAACTTATCAATTCCCATTTTTTTGAAGATATTGGTACATAGCTCGATTATGTTCGATGAGCTATCCCTGTAATGAGCTGATAGGTCATAATCAGATCATACTCTAATCACATATCCAACCATATAGGTTCCTAACTTTCGCACGTGCATGGCTTGAAGGTGCTTGTCCTATCGCAAGTATCACATCCATATAATATGAAGTTTTTGTCTACCACATTCGGTCTTTAAATGGTCTTGTGGTTCTTCCCGTGAATGTAGTCTTCCACCCAGTCTGTTTGTGGCAATTTATAGCTCTGTCAATCTTTGGGGTAAATTATTACGAGTTCAGCTGCATGTACAATGCCTTGAACACTTTTGTTTGTGACAAACCTCCCGTGTGAATGGCCTCTTAATGTCTTCTAGATGCTCTGCCTTTCACTAGCCAACAAAACCTTTGTCTACACAATGCCCTACTGAACCTGTATTAGTGCTGCGTCTCTTTAGGTAGGCATTCTGCTGGGGATTTCAGCCTCATAACATTTCAGTTCCGAAATGGCACCAAGGGGAATCTGATTAATTTTCTGTACTTGGTAAGGCCTGTACTCCGTTCTGCCCTCTACACTTGATGGAAACTAGGTGCCACCCGTGCTCAATGTGAGTTATTAGTGTGCCCTCCTTCAGAATAGTGCATTCTGCCAGGTAAGAGTGTATCTTTTAAAAGACTGACTGTCAGGCTGTGTGGTGATTTCAAAAAGTTGCCAGGACATTAAGTGAACGTTCCTGGGCTTGAATCCCAATCTCTCCAATATTGAGGCAGATTGCCACGTTGGCCTGGGAGCCCAAACAAACTGTTGCTGCTGGCTGCCTTCCCTGTACCAAAATGAGGTAAACGTGTAATATGTGTAATAGGAACCAGCAGGTGGGGTGGGGGGATACCTGTGTTGTCCACAATGAATCTTTTAGACTTGATAAGAATAAACTGCATTTCTGTATACTGCATGTCTGAGGGGACGTTGCGGCCCTATAACCACTGCTCAGCTCTTATAATTTTCTGCATCCAGTATTTTATAGTAGTGACCATACACTACTCATGTTCTTATTCTGCACTTTGTATACTTTGACCTCAACTTTGCAAACAGATAATTGGTTGCATGGTCCAGTCATTCAGTGAGTAGGAGAAGGATAGATTTTTTGATTTCATCCAGACCCACATGATTCTCTGTGTTTTGGTGGTCAGCTGTGCGGCAGTTCCTTCCCTATTCTGAAAGTGTGCCATATTTCTAGCCAGCCATATGTGCCAACAAGCTGCAATCCATATAAGTTCCCATTGCTCTTTTGTGACCCTCTGTGGCTTAACTAATAGGTACTCCTGCAGGGTAGGGACTTGGGTGTCTAGGGAGATCAAAGGTGGGTACAACCAATCTTTTAGTTCCGTTCATGCCTTCACTGCTATAGGGCAGTGGTAGAATAAGTGTATCACTGTTTCATGGGCAAACAGACATAGGGGGCATGGAGTGTCCTGTGTTTCTAGGATTATATTCCTTCTCTGCAACCGCTTTGGTAGGCAAGGCATTCCGCAATAGCTTCCACACAAAGATATTAATTTTTTTGGGCACCATTTTGTTCCATACGGTAGCTAGTATCTCTTCTTGTTCTGGCGTGTATGCAGCTGGTTTTTGCTCAAGTATCTTAGTGTAGGATTCTTTAACAGTGTAAGCTCCAGCCTGAGCCAACTCAAAATAGTATTCTGCTATCCCTATATCTCTTATAGAGTTGTCCTGCAAGAAATACATCATGTCATTAAAATCAGAAAGTTCATTATTTCTCAAACTCCTTCTCCAGTTCCAGGTCCACCTCAAGGCACCTAAGATTGTATACCAGTGTCCTAAATCTGTGATAGATGCTTCCTTATATGCTGTTATCCTGTATAGGTTTGGGAATCTATCTGTTATGACTGTGCTATGATGCCACCCATCTATGCAAAATTTAACCCCATGACCACTCTCGACTCTTATTCTGATGTACTGTCTCATCCACGTACTTCTCATCAAATCCTGTATTGTTCTCCACCAGACTGATGCATAGTGCTGTCCTCTGCTTCTTCCTCTTGTCTTGCAATATTCCCAATTGGCCTATGCAATTCTCTGAAGTCGCCTACTGATAGGACCCCTTCTTTCCCATATTTAGATATGATCAGATCTAGTACTAGGCTTTTTTCTCCTGCCAGAAGTCTTGTTCCCCACTTCCCTAGCATCACCTCATTGAAACTCTGAAGACATCTCACTCCTAGTCCCCCCCTTCTTCATTGGTTTGACTATCTTTTCCCACGCTATCCATCTTGTTTTACACTGCCCCTTTTGAGTGTTCCAGAACAGATTCCTCTGCTGCGCAACCAATTTTTTAAGCACTTGTTGGGGGGCTTTTGCAACTGCAAAAAAGTGGGATGGTGAGGATGATAATACAGAGTTTATTAGTGTCAGTTTACCTCCTG
>JAOWBN010110290.1:0-19526 GCA_028565015.1 Pinguicula moranensis
CTCATGTGTTGAGAACCCAGTCTAAATTCTCTCGAATCGCTACCTCGCCATCTCCGTAGGAGAGTTTTGAGTTCGTGGATTCAACGGGACTTTTATAGCCTCCAATTCTGTTCGTGACATAATCAACCGGAAGAATTACGATCCAAACTGCTTTCGTATAAAGGTACGGAATTCGTTTCGCGTACTTGTTAGATACGTTCTAACGATTGGTATTTTATTGGATACACGATCCGACAAAGGGGAATTAGGCGGCTGTACAGATTAGCTTTGGATTACGCCATTGGATCCAAAATTATGAAATTAGATGAAGTGAATCTGTGAAGTGAAGCAAAAAGAACGAACTGACAAAACAGATGAAGTGAATCTGCGAATTGATCGAGAAATTAGATGGAAGTTCTTGCGCTAGGTTAAGGCGGGAGGTGGAAGAAAAGTTGCAGAATCTTAGAATCATGAAATCCTGGCCACATGTTGATTAGAAATTGATGGGTTGTGATTTAGTGTAGATATTAGTGTCAAATATAGTGGTCAGGATCCTGGTATATATATATATATATATATATATATATATATAAACTTTTTTGTTTCAAAAACTATCAATACAACTTCAAATCGTGATTTTTATGGTCGTTAGACCTAAGGAACCGAAAATAGAAACCCATCCAAGCAAGCTATTGAATTGGAGAAATGATATAGCGCAGGACAAAAGAGCACAAGACAAGCACAAGAAAATACAAAATGGACAATTATACTCAGTGTTAATTTTTGTATCAGTATTTAACACGAGGGTATAATGGTGAAATCACTCTGTCTCACACTTATCTTGCGTTCTTTTGTCTTGCGCTATATCATTTTTCATTGAATTGTCCCACATGGAAAATTAAGAAGAAAAAATATTGTTTAAATAAGTTGGACATCACAAATATTGAATGAAGCCTTTCGAGGATAAAATGCCAAGAACAAAACCATTGGGGCTTAGGGCCAGGAGCCTGTTTTGCGCACCCTTCTTAAAATTATAATTGCCTTATAAGCACCTTTTTTTTTAGAAAAGCACTGTTTTGCGCAGTCAACCTTCTACTAGTTGTTCTTATTTTAAGAAGAAAAACCTTCTAAAAAATAAGCACCTCCTGACATGCTTTTTTTCCTTCTAAAAAATAAGCACCTCTTGACATATTTTTTTCCTTCTTACAAGACAATATTATCCTCATGAACTATTTTGTGAAGATTTTGGTAATTTACTATTAATTTTATAATATATAATTAAAATAAAATTTTAATAATTATCTAAGTACTTACACAAAACACAATTCCTTCTAAAAATAAGAAGTAGTAGAAGAAGGCCTACGTAAAACAGGGCCAAAAGCTATTACTTCTAATATATTTTGTGACAATACTCCAAGAATTTATCATCATTTTCAGCTATGAGTGCTCAAACCAAAGAACATTCAAATATGAAGCATGCAAAAGACTTATATATTTGAGGATCGTGGCTAGATAATCGCAAGGCCCCATTGGCCTAAAGGAAGAGGCGGAGATAAAGGGGACCAGGGGGCCATGGTCCCCCTAAAATTTTAAAAAAAAATATTTATACTTGTAATTTTTTTTTTTAAATTTGGTCCCCCTTAGATATATTAATAGTATTTAGCTATATAACCTTGGAACAAAGTTGCCTAGTTCACTTGGTTGTTGCTTTGTTGAAAATTTCTCCAATCTATGAGGGATCTGTGCCTGCGTATGAATTCATTTTGGAAAATGAAGGCAACAAAAATGAGCCAAGAGACATTAGAAACTAGTGTTGCCAACAGTATGTCAATATTTATTACCACTACATCACATCTCTTTCATTTCATATTAATGATTATAATAAATAATAACCACTTATTTATATTTGTTTCAAATAGTTTTTAATATATATATATGTATGTATTTTATAGTTTTTAATATAATTATTTTCTAAAATTCAATATTTAGTTGTATTTATGGTCAGAACAAATTTTAAAGTTCTGAATATGTTTTTGTTGTAAAAAAGTTGATTATTTTTTAAATTATGGACACAACAATTATTATCTAAAATAAAATTTTTAATAAAAATATTATTAAAATAATATTTTTATCAAAATATTATATAAAATAACAGTAATATTAATCATTCACTTTTTTTTCTAGCACAACATCTAAACGTGCATATTTGATCAAATCAGATTCAATCCGACCCCGATCCAATTTGCTCAAACTGAAAAAATTTGCCCTCCCTCGCTTAAATCCTAGCTCCGCCCCTGCCTAAAGGTAAATAGGTTTGGATTTGAGGCACATAGGAAAGCATCGAAGCTTGAAACTATCATTATGTAACAAATTTAAATAGCTTCAACCACTAAATCCGAAAAGTTGACTTCCACAGAGAATACATCAACAAATTTAATTGGGTGCTCAAAGTTACGCAATTGAAGAACTTTTGATTCTACATGGCCTAGTATCATTGTAGATTGAAATAGATTCATTACCTCTATTGGTACAAAAGCGTGATAAAATCGTATTCTTCGGTTGAATATGCTATTAACAAGAATAACATGAGGCTACTAGAATCCCCGTATAATGTCACAACTCAAATCTCTTCTTTGAAAGTGGTGAGACAACAATCAGAGAGAATATTTGTATAGTTCTCAACATATGAGAGTTATAAATTATTGTATGTTTCTAAAGAGGGGCGTTTACCCCCTTAAATAGGGGAGGGAGAGGCAAAATCCTCTTCCGTTAGGATTAGCTTGTAGATTGAAAAATAGGGTTGTTACCTCTATTGGTACGAAAGCGTGATAGAACTGTATTCGTCGGTTGAATATGTTATGAACACGAAGAACGGGAGGCTACCAGAGTCCCTTTATAACGCCACAACTCAAATCACTTTCCTCGAAAGTGGTGAGGCGATAATCAAAGAGAATATGTATTTTTGTAATTTTCAATGTATGAGAGTTATGAATTCTTCTGTGCGTTTTCAAAAGGGTCGTGTAGCCTCTTAAATAGGGAGGGAGAGGCAGAACCCTATTCCGATTAGGAGTAGTCGTGAATAGGGAAACAAGAAATCTTATTCCTTTATTCTCGATTATTAACCGTTTTAATATAATTGATAAACCTTAATTATCAGTTTACCAAATTTATCAATAATTAACCAATAATTATCAATATTTTCCAACAACTCCACTCAGCTACATAAATTGTATTGATGCATGATGGATCATCTGCTAAAGGAAAGGAAAAATTAGATTTAAAGTTGGATATATGCGATCAAAAGATCATTAGAAGGGTTATTATGGAGTACCTCATCGAGGAAGAGCTATAAGTGGAAAATTCTAGATTCAGGAAGTTGATCAAGCTACTTGAGCCTTATTTCAAGATGATTTCAAGGCACACCGTTATGCGAGATTGCGTGGTCATGTACCTTTATGAGATAAGTCTATTGAAGGGACAATTGTTAGAGTTTAATATGAGGGTGTGCTTGACTATAGACACATGGACATCTATGCAGAATATTACTTACATGTATATACAACCTTGAACACTTTGAAAGACCGAAAGCTGAAACATTAGGAGGTAACATGGGTGGCTTTATTGGGCAACATGATAACCTGCATATGAGATGTGTTGCACACATCCTAAACTTGATTGTGTAAGATGGATTAAAGGAGATGTATTACTTGGTGCAAAAGGTGGGACATATGGTAAAAGTATGCCAAGTCTTTGGTTTAAAGGTCAGATACCTTCAAGAGATGCGTGGCAGACAAATGGATGGAATCAAATGGTTTTTTGTAGCTATATGTCCCCACAAGGTTGAATTCCATCTGCACCATGTTTGTTTCTACGGAGAAGCATTGGGTCGCTTTTGAAGAGATACTGAGTATGGAGGATGGTAACTTGGTGGGTTACTTGATGGAGGCTAGAGATGGGAAGACAGTAATGGCGATTCCTACCAATTATGACTGGGTCGTATCAAGTAATTCATGTGTTTCTTAAAGTTGTTTTATGAAATGACTCTGAATTTCTTTGCATCCAATACTTGCACTACACACCTTTTTTTTTTCAAGAGTTGGTTAAGACCAAGATGCAGTTGGATGAATATTTATTGTGCAATTACTCGAGCTTCCATGTGATGGCGAGGAGAATGCAACATAAGTATGATATGTATTGGGGATAACTTATTGATGATGACAGAAGCTTAGGATTAATAGGTACTATTTTTATTGTTTGTTATTGTTCTTACTTATTGCTATTGTTATTGAATATGAACATGCATATTATAATGTTGGTTGGTTTAGGTAGTGGTTTTCAAGTACTATGAATAAGGATAAGAGTGACGACGCTATGGTCATGGTTAGGAGTACGTTACAAGAACTTTTTGACGAGTACCACTCATTCTACGGTAAATATTCTTCTAGATAAGTTGAAGTGGGAAGTAGTTTTGTGCGTCCCAAATTTGATAAGGCGTTGAAGGGCTATGCCACTTTCATGGACCAAGAACTCAATTGAACTGCGAGACTAAGTTGGATAGGCATCTTACGAATAGAGTTGAGGAGTGGAAGGCTGAATATAACATTTTAGATTGGTGGAAAGTGAATGAATCAAAATATCCAAATTTATCTAGAATGGCACAAGACGTGCTTGCAGTTCCCATCACAATCGTGCTTACAGAATCGATCTTGAGCACGAGAGGTTTGGTGCTAATTGTATTCTGAAGAACATTGACATCCAAGACGGCTTGGGGGTTGATTTGCTCTCAGAATTGACATCCAAGATATACCATAATGATGGGACAGAAAACCCGAAGATGTATGAGCCTGATTTCAGATAATGAAAATAATATTTTAAATTTATTTATGTATTACTTAATCCTTTGCCATATTTAAATACATGTGTGTATTATGCAAAGATGGAAATAAATCTCATAAACATTATTAAGGGGATCGATTATTTAGCTATGCATGATCATGCTAGGTAAACAATTCTTTGTGCATACTTTGCTACGTGGTAGAGTCTAACCTAATGATTTTTTCTTTGCTTTGAGTGTGCAATTGCCGTTAATTCATGGTTCAACTTTTTACGTGTTTGATTCGAAGGGCGTGATCTCATTTATTCATCGAGGACCAAGGCTTTTATTATGAAGTTTGAACTTATTTTAATGTTTTTAAATTCGTTAGTTGGATTTGAATCATTAGTTGGACTTGGTGTGGATTATTTAGCTATTTTTTAATGATATTTTTACAGCTTTTCTATTTATTATAACTAAAATTGCAGATGAAATATTATCTTTTTAAATAATAATAAACATTAAAAAATATTATTTTTTGGGTAATACCGATATCGAAACCGAAAATATTGATATCGATAGTTGTTATTTTTTTCGATTTTGGTATCAACTTCGGTTCCAAAATTCAAAAATCGATAACTGTTTGTTTAAGTATTTGTTTTTGCAAAATCGATACCAAGAAACTTGTAAGCACATCTATCCACAATGATCCCATAAGGTGTGGAAGATACTATGGTGGTGTGCTCCATGTTGGGGGTAATGGTGGCAATTGTTTTTTAAATATTTCCAAAAATCTATAAAGATTTGATTTTATTGTAACATAATATAGTTTTTTTAATCCTGATATATATTCTTTTTACCAAACAAAACATTTATAGGAATGATTCATATATACGTTTCGTACCATTCTTTTTCTAATGTAAATGATACACATAAGTAATCATACACACAATCAAAGTGTAAAGGAATTTGACCGGAATCAACTTAGACCTCATAAGCCATACATTATTATGAAAAAATACCATAATTATATCCTGCCACGTACACACGGGCAGATCTAGGTGAGGGCTAGAGGGGGCCTGGCCCCCTGCCCCTGGGACATCTCCACCCCCAAAAACAAATAAATTATTCCCCCCTTTAAAAGAATTTTTTAATCCATCCTAAAATTTTGAGCTAGATTCACCTTGTATTTATACCATCTTCGTTCAAAACGTTTTCTGTAATTTGGATATTCCTCGACCAAACCAAAAGTGAGACAAGACATATCAATCAATTCGATGTAGTCCCTTCCTTTCTTTACAAAAGAAAATAATCCAACTTATTCCATATCGAACGTTTTCCAATTCCTGATCCGCTGCAACTTTTGGCTACAATTGTAAACTTATGAAAGGGAAATAAGAGAGTCTTCTGTTAATAGTTGAAAGGGTTCAAAATTATGTCAATTTATTCTAAAGACTTGCATAATGGGGTCGTGGGATGATCAGGGTAAGGATCGTGACTCACGATCCATACCCGATTTACAATATTTTCTTCCCACTAATCCTCAATTAATAACTAACACTCCCCCTCAGATTTGACTGTCGGATCTCTGATACCTAACTTGCACGATGTTTTTTCAAATGTTTGTCTCAAGACTGCCTTGGTCAAGATATCCGCCAGTTGTTCTTCTGATTGGACTGGATTGCTTGAAATGCTGATGGCTGCCCTACTATCACACCAAAGTGGAATTTGTTTATTAATTTGAAAGCCAATCTCGGAAAGAAGTTTCCTTAGCCATAGTGTTTCAGCCAATCCTCGTACAACTCCTCAGAATTCTGCTTCAGCACTAAAAAGTGCAACCACCTTCTGTTTTTTGTTTCTCCAAATTAGCAAATTACCGCCAATCATCATAAAAAATCCTGCGGTTGATCTTTAGTCTACCTGATTTCCAGCCTCATCTGCATCAGTATACCCTTGACTGTCAAGGTGTTTCGATTTCTTGAAAATAATTCTATGTCTTGTTGTTCCTTTCAAATATCTGACTATGCTTTTTGCGGCTCTTTATGGTCTGTCCGAGGCTTGTGTATAAAATGACTAATAACACCAACATAGGCTATGTCGGGACTAGTATGTGAGGTATACAAACTTTCCAACTAACCTTTGATATTGCTCCCAATTTACAAGACTCAATTTTTCATCAATCTGTAACTTGTGATTCATCATCATTGGGATTTCACTATGTTTGTAGTCTAGCATTCCTGGTTCACCAACAAATATAAAAGATTCCCTGAGTCAATTTGAGTACCTTAATTCCAAGAAAATATTTCAGATGCCCCAGATCGTTCATCTCAAACTCTTTAAAAAAAATTCTTTCAAAGCTTTTAAATTTCAATGGTGTCACTTCCTGTAAGGATCATATCATCAACATAAATGATAAGACAAGTAATCAACTCACCGCATCTTTTGAGGAACAATGTATGATCGAAATTACTTTGAGTATATCCATACTTCTTCATGGCTAACGAAAATCTACCAAACCATTCTCGAGGTGACTGCTTGAGGCCATAATGTACTTTCTTTAATCGACATACTTCACATCTTTTTTAATCTGAGGTGTATCCTAGAGGTGGCTTTATATATACTTCTTCCTTTAAATCTCCATGTAAGAAGGCATTCTTCACATCAAATTGGTGGAGAGGCCAATTTAGGTTTGCTGCAATATAGAGAACAATACTCAGATCGCGTTAATCTTTGCCACAAGTGAGAAAGTCTCAGAGTAATCCAACCCGTAGGTCTGAGTAAATCCTTAGCCACTAGTCGTGCATTGTATCGTTCAATAGTCCCATCAATATTGTGTTTAACAGCAATCACCCATCGACAACCTACGAGTCTGTGTCCTGATGTTCACATCTTTTCCATGTTCCATTTTTTTCAAGGGCTCGCATTTCTTCTTGCATGGTTGTGCGCCACTCTATTTTTGCTTGTGCTTCAACAATGGTTTGGGAAATCTGTACAGAATAAATAGAAGCCAAGAACAAATTAACTTGATTAGTTAAACTCTCCATGGCTAGGTTAGCCCTAAAGGTATTTGGACTTCCCTGGAATATGGTCTGGCTCATATCTTCGTGCTGGGATGCCTCTATTCCGCCGTGGAGGAAGAATATAAGTCCTTGATTCATTTGTATTATGTTCATCAGAAGGGTCAAGTGAGACAAATTCAGTATCTTCATAAAAAATAATTACCTCAGAGGATCGCGGCATGGGGAAGTCGGGTATCACAGGTGGCTCAGCGAGTGGTGGAACATACATCTCAATGGGAGGCATATCAGTGGTTTCTACAACAAACTCTTGGGGGTCATACAGACTGAGCAACCAACTGAGTGGATCACCTGAATTCTTCCCTTGACCACGAGGTTGGGAAGGATGATAGAACTCAGACTCATGGAAGTTACAGTCCATTGTCGTATATGTTCGACGAGAAGATGGGTGATAGCACCTATATCCTTTTGGATGAACCCCATACCCAACAAAAATACATTTTAAGGCACAAGGGTCAAGATTGATTTGGTCTTGTCGTGGAATATGGACAAAGATGGAGCATCTAAACACCCGAGGGGCTAAAGTAAGAGGTACAACCCCAAAATATGACTAGAGAGTTTGTGGAGTCGGGTGGCAAATTTCAACGTTCGGGAAGGAAGATGCTTAAGCAGATAAGTGGCAGTAGTAGGTACTTCAAGACAAAAAATTGAAGGTACCTGTGAGTCGATCATAATAGCATGGGTAACTTCCAGGATGATCCAATTTTTACGTTCGGCAATGCCATTTTGTTGTGGGCTATGTAGGCACATAGTCTGGTGGATGAGACCGTGGTCCTGAAAGAATACTTTCATAAACTCATTAACAAACTCCCCCATTATCTGAGCGGATAATCTGTATGGGCTACAGAAATTGAGTTGATATCATAGTAAAGAAGTTTTTAAACACCATTGGCACTTTAGATTTGGATTTTAACATATAAATCCAAGTCATTATTTAAAAATCATCAATAAATAAAAGGAAATAATCGACTGAATTATGACCCAAAGTAGGTGCAGTACCCCAAACATATGAATGCATAATATAAAATGCACGAGTAGCCATGCTTGGAAATGAGTGTTGGTGGTTTTTTTTTGCCAAAATACATGTATCATAGTCGAGAGTGTTAATAATCCTAAATAACGAAAGAAACAAGATTTTTAGATAATCTAGGGATGGCTGACGAAGATGTTGGTGCAACAGCCATAAATGCGCAATCGCTGTCCCTCGAGCATGTACGACGATTCCTTATATAGCCATCTTATCCAAGTAGTACAAGCCACCTTGTTCAATACCACGCCCAATGATCTCTCCCACGTCTGAAGATCTTGCAAAAGACAAAATGAAGGGTACATTAGTTCCATACAATTTAATTTTTTAGCTAGTTGGCTAACCGATAATAACTTGCAAGATAAGTATGGAACATAGAAACAGGTTGATAATTTTAATGGAGGAGAGAGCTCAATAGAGCCATCTCCCTGAACATTTGAGACACTGCAATTCGCGGTCTGGATACTCATATGTTTATACGGTACTCAGGTCAGTAAATCAATCTCACCATATGCCATCGTGTCGGTGGAGCCACAATCGAGAAGCCACTTAGACATCTTGCATACTAAAGATTTCGGAATAGCACAAGCCCATGTAGAACATCGGTCTGGTGGATCTGAGTCAGGCAGATTGAAGCACCCGGCCATAAAAACCATGGATTAGCAATGCTGGTGGCATTCTATAAATCCTGGGATTTTCCAGGACCAAGTTGTGATTTTATGACGATTTGAGGACGTAATTGTAATTTTCCAGACTGTTGTGGGTGAGTATGAGAATTTAGTGAACAGTCGGGGCAATTTTTTGAAATAGAGGAAGTCCCTGGCCCGTATCGTAGCACATCAGAAGTTTCGGGGCAATTCTATAGGAATCCTAAAATTTTTGGGCCAACTTGTAAATCCCGTGAATTTGGCGGATGACAACATCGTGAACCCGACAAATCACGAGGCTTATCTGTCTTTTGGCCTAGAAAAATCTAGGGTAAATTAGGGATTTTAAGTCGATGCAGATTTAACCTATTGAATTGTGAGGAAGTCGCATTTTTTTCTCAATCTCATCGCCGAATTCGCCAAACCCTAGTGACATTCCAGCCATGAATCTGCCAAATCTAAGGCTTCTCTGTTTGCCTGGCCGTCATCAGCAGTGGACGCTACATCAGATTGGCATCTGACTTCAGGATATTGTGCAACTCATACTACCAGTCTATGTAACTGATTTTCTTTAAACATTTTTCAATTGTATGGCCACTTTTTTGGTAATTTGTACACCAGAGCTTTCTCCTATCCACCGTGCCAGAATGGGATAATGGTTTACCCCCAGATTTGGGGGTTGTTGACCATGCATGGACAGATAATCCGCTGGCTACGCCGGGAGCTGGTGGTTCATTTGGCTTTAAAATTTGACGTTATGCAGCTTCTCGGCAGAGAGTTGCATAGGTTGTCTCCACGGTCGGCAATGGGTCCAATTTTAAGAGATCCGGCTTAGTTGTGTCAAAATTGGGGCTAACGGCTACCAATAATTGGAAAAGCCTAGTCTCTTGGTGGAGTCACTAATAAACAGCGATATTAGCGGTGCAGGTCATGGGGTTGGGCTCCCTTCTGTCAATTACATGCCAAATGCATTGTAAAATGGTATAGACATGTTCTAGGGTTCAATCACCCTTTCGCTGCTCATTTTCCAGGACCATCAAATCAAAGATTTGAAACAAATCATAGCCGCAACTATAAGTGGTTTCTAGCTCTGTCCATAGGTCTTTGGCCATGGGGTATTCAGCAAATCGATTAACAAAATTCCTATCAATGTTATCGAGTATCCAGGAGGAGACACATATATCAGTTTGCTCCCATTGAGGAAACTCTAGTGACATTGCTGTTGGAGGCTCTGAGTTGCCCATCAAATGGCGCAGGCAATCGCGGCCTTCGATGGCTATCTTCATTAATCTGGCCCATAGTGCATCATTATCACGTTGAAATTTGGTACTGAGATATATTAGTTGGTTATTTTCTGTTGCTAGAATTTGTTTCAGTAGTGTGGTTAGTTGGGAAGGCAGATCCACCAGTGAATTCTCTCTCGCAGCGGCTTTACTCCTGTTTTTTTTGTCTGGCATACTAGCCGGACAAGATTTTGGTAGATGATGAGTTTACAGGTCGGGTGAAGTAACCGAAATCTGCTCTGATACCATGTTAACAGTTGAAAGGATTCAAAATTATGTCAATTTTACTCTCAAGACTTGCATACATATAGGAGAAGAATTCTAGGATTAATGGGGTTTTGGGATAATTATGGTAACAATCGTGACTCAAGATCCTTACCCTATTTACAATATTTTCTTCCCACTAATCCTCTAATTATCCATAACTAGCATCTCCTCATTTGGGAAAACAGTATGATTTCATTTCGGAGATGGCGCCTCAATTCATCAAACCTCTTCTCGCCATTACTATATAGGATGAATTTTTTTGACCCCCTCATCTCGAAACAATGTCATTTTCGTTCTTCAGGCATATCAGGGCAACCAACTCAAGATGAACACATTCCTCAAGCATAGTTAAGTTACAAACTTTACCCAAACCCTTCCCATTCTCCAAATATGAAACTTCCTTGGGAGTTCCATAGTACATAAGCACAACGAGTCCTCCAAACTCATAAGCTGAAATATGTCATCCTCATTTATATCTTTGAACTTGGGGATCATGGCAAAAGTATCGTCTCTTGAATCAAAACTCAATAGACTTCACACGGGTGCTTCCTTTGTTTGAACAACCAGATAGTAAGTCCCATCTAAGGAGATTCCATAGAATACCAGTTCTACTTTACCGTAGAAGACGTTTTTCTTCTCTCACCATGTATCGTTCTTACAAGAATAAGTGAAATAATGAGTGTCGCTAAAGCAGTCACAATGTAAATGTATTTAGTGATTTAATCGTGTCCATACATATGTCAATTGATCTGATGGTTCTGGTGCTGACATGTGGCACAATCCTATGCATTATTATTAATGAAATCTGATGGCAATAGGTTGGATGTTAAATGTGTGATATATGCTATGGATGATTTGAGTCGTTCAGTTAAGATGTGATCCAGCGGTCTACATGCCATCTTCGAAGAAAGCAACATAATCTTCTGCCAAGATATTCAATATTTCTTGATAAAGGGAAAATGAAAACTATCTAGCGTACCGCGAAAATATGTAACTTCTGATCTGGGTTGTCCATGTGGAAGGTGATCTAACGGTGAGAAACGAGGCGGTGCCTCAAGTCTACAACCATCGCTTGGAACTAAATCTCGATCGTTCTTATACTGACATGATCCAGTGGCTCCCGTCAAGTGCTGAAAAATTAGAACTGGTCCATTGAACGTGCAGTGTGATCGTTCGGCCAGGGCTTATTCTTAATAGGACTCATTTACAAGCGTTTGATGGGGCGAGATCCTACGGTTGTGATCGATCGTTGGCAATAATATATAAGGCATAAATCGACGTAATTCAACACATTCTATTATACAAGCTCTCTCTCTCTATATATATATATATATATATATATATATATATATATGAGAGTTTTCCTTCGAAAACATCTAGTTTTTGGCATCCTTTGTGATATTTTGGCTTAATTTACGATCGGATTTGAAATCTTGAGTGACCTATTTCCATTGTTATATACAACGAGTTTGTTCGCTAGTTTGGATATCTGTTTTGTTGAGGTTTCCTAGGAGATTGTTGTATTTTTTAACTCTGTGACATTTTTGGTTTGGTGATTTAATAAGATTAGCGGCGAACGCCCTAGTTTAGAGTTCAACGTGTACGTAGTCGGATAACCTTATTTCCTCGTGAACTACGAGACTTATATCTTGTCTCATTTTATTTCATGTTCAGTTCTTCGATTATCTTTTTGAAAAGGTTATTAACAACTTATTTTGAATGTAGACCTGATACGAAAATTCCAAACACACAATCTTCAACCATCTAATATTGGTTCAAAGCAAAGCCCATAAATTGTTGTATCCTTGGGGGTATCACGAGGGCGTGCAAGGTGTTTGTACATTCTCGTACGAGGATTGAACAAGGTGCAATTGTTTTCGCCCGACCACGCAATAAGCAGATGGACCTCATGCTGCTTCCAGGATTGACGGGTTGGGAAATGTTAGATTTTCGAATTTAGCCAAATAAAGCCGAGTTGAAGCAGTACCACTTCGTGGAGTAAGAATCCTCATGTCTTACTTGCAACCGCTTTTGTTGAAAGAATAACTTGATATCAACTTGTTCCATTTGGAAACATTTTTCAATCTTAATAAAGACTTGAAAGGGAGCCTTGCAAGGATGAGTTCTTCTATGTCACTCGGGAGGCGAGGAGTAGTGTTGAAAAGGATTATCAATATCAATGGTGATTTGTGAGTTCATTTCCAGAAAGTTAAGAAGAACCGCAAAACTCTCAAAGAGATGCAAAGCACACTTGTGATTAAGTTTACCTCCAATTTACACTCTTAACCTACCACTATTCATAAGTGTATGCCACCTGCTTATACGTATGTAACCTAAATATGCTTCTATATTACAAATACAACGGATACTTCATTTATTGCCGCAGGATCAATGAGGATCAAATGGCATAAAACACTGCACGTGTCTCGCACACACTGGTTCCGTCCTTTCCCGTGTAAACGTGTTTTCACATAATCGATTTTCGTCATCTTCAAACTCCAATACGTTTTCAACAGTTTCATCAGACACATTGAATAGCAACTATGTTTTCTCAAGTTTAGCATAAGATCTCAACTCTGCTTCATTCGCCAGAGCTGGTTGCTCTACCACTTTCAGACCCACGCAATTCATCTTTCTTGATTTATCATCGTTGTTAATCCCCTGGATTTGAGAGTTCAACACCCCCCTTCAAGATGAGCGTGCCACAAGCTCATCTTGCCGAGAATAGCAGAAAAGGCAGGGTATCCAAGAGCCTTGGTAAACACATCCGCCAGTTGCATCTGAGATGAGATATACCTTGGAAGAATTAATCCATTTTTGTACTGATCACATACCACATGACAGTCCACCTCAATGTATTTGGTGCGTTCATGAAATACGGGATTAGCCGTGATGTCCAATACTGCTCGGTTGTCACAGAAAAAAGGAATTGGAAGTGCTGAAACTACCTGAAAAGAAGGCAGCAAGAATGTGATCCATTGCAATTCTCGAACTGTCATTGCCATCGCTCGGTATTCAGCTTCAGCAGACGAGCAAGCAATGGTAGGTTGTTTCTTTGTTTTCCAAGATATCAATCAAGTTCCAAGGAAGATGCAAAAACCATTTAAGGAATGATGTGTGGCTTTGCAGCTACCCCAATCCGCATCACTATAAGCAATAAGATTGCAGGAAGATTTTTTGAAGTAAAAGAGACCGAGGGATTGTGTTCCAGCCAAGTATCTAAGGAAATGCTTAGCTGCATTCCAGTGTGAATCCCGCGATGTATGGACAAACTGACTAAGTTGTTGCACGGCATAAGTAACGTCCGATCTAGTATAGCTGAGATACAGAAGACGTCCAATAATTCTCCTGAGTTTTTCAGGATTATGGTAAAGACTGGTGGCATCTTGATCACCTGATTCAAACTTGTGACCGCAGTGCAGTAGTGTAGTGGCTGGTATGCAGTCCAAATGAGCAAAGTCTGAGAGTAGATCATGTATATATTTTCGCTGGTTAATACAAATTCCTGCTGTGGATCTAGATATCTCCATGCCCAGGAAGTAACGGGCTGCTCCTAAGTCTTTGATGCTGAAAGCTGCATCCAAGTATGCCTTGACTTTGTCCAGTTCAGTGAGTGAAGTTCCAATGATTATTACATCATCAACATACACTAACAATATCAAGTGGTAAGTTGTTGCGGATAGCGTGAATAAGCAAGGATCATGATATGATTGGATAAAGCCATAAGACTGCAACTTTCCAGTGAATGCAATGTTCCATTGTCTTGAGGATTGTTTTAAACCGTATAGAGATTTCATCAGACGACAAACCTGCCCCTTCTTGGCTTTGGTGTACCCCATTGAAGGGTGCATATATACTTCTTCATCCAAAGATCCATACAAAAATGCATTGTTAACATCGAGTTGGTGATATGCCCAGGATTTTGCAGCAGCTACTGCAAACTGAATTATTACGGTGACAACCTTTGCCACCGGACTGAAAATCTCAGTAAATTCTTCTCCTTCCACCTGGTTATAACCCTTGGCAACAAGCCTTGCCTTATATCTATCGATACTCCCATCAGGTTTACATTTAACACGATATATCCACTTGGAGCCAATGGCCCTCTTACCTTCGGGCAAGTCAGTAAGCACCCAAGTTTTATTGTCTTTTAGGATGAGTTCCTGATTCATAGCTTGTATTCATTTAGTGACTTTTGAGCCTGAGTATAGTGTTTTGTCTCATGGATACTGGATATGTTTGCAGCAACATCACAATAAGCAGCTGTGAACAAACTGGTGACAGAAGATGGATGATGATTCAACTTTGTTTCTACATCTGTGTGTGTCTGAAAAGCGTAGAAGTCATCAAGCCTAGCTGGAGAATTCACTGCTCTATGACTTCTCTAGGGATGTGGTGCCTGTGTGTCAGTAGAAGTCCCAGGGACTGATTCAATGGCATCTGCCAAAGCATCCAATTTTGCCTCAGACTATAATGCTGGATTCTGAGAATTATTAACATCATCTGGCAATGATTGTAAGGGAGATGTGTGTGGTTTTGCATCAAGGTTATAATCATACATGTGGACTGGTTGAGGAGGTGTGTCAACATAAACATCATCAACAATCAACTCATCAGAATGAAAAAAAGTGCCCTCAAAGAAACGCACCTCCCTGGAAATCAGAATCTTGTTGTATTTGGGAATGAAGACCTTATACCCCTTTGTGTGAGCTGGGTATCCAAGAAAAATTCCTTTCGTGGAACGTGCATCAAATTTGTCCCTCCCTGGTTTAGTATCTAACACAAAGCATACACTGCCAAAAACTTTGAGATTGTTAAGATCAGGTTTAATACCATACAAAACTTCATAAGGTGACTTCCAAGATAGTGATCTGCTAGGCCATCAATTAATAAGAAACGTAGCTGTGAGGAAAGCCTCTCCCCAAAACTTATTGGGTAATCCAGCTTGATAGAGCAGTGCCCATGCAACTTGTAACAGTGTTCGATGCTTGCGTTCTACGATTCCATTTTGCTGAGGAGTGTACGTGCAACTTTTTTGATGCACAATTCCTTTTTTCATGAAAATTGATGACAGTTTGTCATTCAAGAACTAGCTGCCATTATCTGATCTAAAGGATTTCACCTGCTTCCCAAACTGAGTACTGACCATGCTGAAAAATGACTCAACAATACTGCAAACTTGGTCCTTATAACGAAGAAGGAATATCCAGGTACAACGACTACAATCATCCACAAGTGTAAGGAAATATTGACATGCTGTGAAAGAAGGAAGTCTATAGGGGCCCCAAATGTCTGCATGAATCAATTCAAAACATTCCTTAGAACGGTTCATACTGCTGGGAAAAGGCAGTTTACTTTGCTTACAAAGTGGATAAATTTGACATATTCAACCACTTTCTTCAAATCCATTGTGTCATTTGCATCATGTAAATGTATCATTACATCAATGGAAGGATGACCAAGTCTGCTATGCACTAAACGAGACGTTACAAAAGCACATGCCTTAATAGTTTTGTTAGATAATTCTACACAATTTGGATGCACTACTGGCAGCTTCTGAAGTCTGCAAATTCTGTCATATCCTCTTGCTATGGCAATAGGACCAAAAGAGCTTGAATCCACTATATAAAGTTCTTTCTTCACCTGCCCCACCGCAGCTATGTTACCACTTTTAAGGTCCTGCAAGATGCAAACATCAGGGAAAAAACAAAAACTGAAATGTGAAGTGCATGCCAGCTTCCGTACTGATAGTAGATTATACTTGAAAGCAGGCATGTAAGGGCAAGAATGCAGCGTAATCACATCTGACACTTGAACATCTCCACAACAACGTATGGGCTTAGTACTCCCATCAGGCAACCATATCGGCGCGCAATGAGTAAAAATTTGCAGGTTTACCATATCACTCAATGTGATACACATGTGGTTTGTAGCACCAGTGTCCACAATCCAATCTTTGGTGGAGATCACTGCATTGTCAACAAGTTTCATAGATTGGTAAGAAGTATTACCTGCAAAGTCTTGGAAGTGCGCCATATTGACCATCATTTTCTCATCATGTGTTGCTACTCCCTTCCCTATTGAAATTCTGCTAAACTCCCTCTGCATACTCCCCATCATTTCATATAACGCATTGATATTCTTGTCCTGAAAGTCCAGCGGTGTTTCATCCAACTGTTCATTTTCTGAAATCTGAACCTAATTGGCAGCACGGTATTTTGGTGTACTTTTCCCTCTTTTATCAAAATAGCCGTCTGGATAACCTTTCAATTTGTAGCATTGATCAATTGTATGTCCTGTTTTGGTGCAATAATCACATTGCAACTTTCCTTTGTCTGTTCTTCTATCACCCCAATCAACTGGATATCCTTTAAGTTTAAAGAAATTTTCCATAGTGTGACCGGTCCTAGTGCAATGGTTGCACTTGAGATGAGATCTATCGGGCTTGACAGGTGCTTTGCCATCTTTCTTCCAATCTGATCCCCTGGCCAACATTGCAATATTCATACTGTCATGGTTAGACATCAGTGTAGTGCTGACAAATTTCTGTTTTTCCGCCGCAGCAACCAGATTATATGCTTGATCAATGTCTGGCAATGGATGTGTCCTAATAATGTAACCTCTTTCATGTTCATAGGCATCATTCAAGCCCATCAAAAAAGTCATCACCTTGTCCTCATTATCACGACGCTCCAACAATTCCCCTGTTTCACCTTGAATGTAGGGAGTTGGTTGCAACTGTTCAAGTTGATCCCATAGCACTTTGAGCTTCCCAAAGAAGTCACAGACACTAGAATTCCCTTGTCTAGTTACAACAATATTACGTTTTATATCAAATAGTTGTGACAAATTAGTAGCACCCAATATCCTTTCAATACTCAGCCACATCAATCTAGCATCAGAAATAAACTTGTAGGACTTCATCAGGTTTGCCTCCATGGTACCTCTCAGCCAAGAGCATACAAGGCTATTAGCTCGTTTCACTTCGGAAATAAAGGCGAGTCCTCAGGTGCTTTCTTAATAGTTCCATCAATCAGGCCAGTTTTGAGTTTGGCCTCCAAGGCAGATATTATCGCACTCTTCCAAATCAAGTAATTTGATTCAGTCAAAATGATTGAGGTCAATTGCATACTTGGATTGTCGGATCCATGAACCTGCAATTGCTCCTCTAACGAGTCCTCCAGTTGCTGCTGGCACTTCATCGCACGGAGCTTCTGATCCTTTTCAGTCTCTGTCAATGTCATCGTACGCAGAGAGTTTCATAAAATGATTAGATCTATAAAAAGAGATTAAATCGTTCGGTGAATCAGAACGCTCCAAACACGTATTCACTCAACCCATCGCTCTGATATCATGTTGAAAAGGATTATAAATATCAATGGTGATTTGTGTGTTCATTTCCAGAAAGTTAAGAAGAACCGCAAAACTCTCAAAGAGATGCAAAGTGCAGTTGTGATTAAGTTTACCGCCAATTTACACTCTTAACCTACCACTATTCATAAGTGTATGCCACCTGTTTATACGTATGTAACTTAAATCTACTTCTATATTACAAATACTTTGAATACTTCATTTATTGCCACAGGATCAATGAGGAGCAAATGACATAAAACACTGCACGTGTCTCGCAAACACTGGTTTCGTCCTTTCCCATGTAAACGTGTTTTCACTTAATCGATTTTCGTCATCTTCAAACTCCAATACGTTTTCAACAGTTTCATCAGACACATTGAATAGCAACTCTATTTTCTCAAGTTTACAGAAGATCTCAACTCTGCTTCATTCGCCAGAGCTGGTTGCTCTACGACTTTCAGACCCACACGCACTTCATCTTTCTTGATTTATCGCCGTTGCTAATCCCTTGGATTCGAGAGTTCAACAAATAGCCACTGTATGATTTATTTGTGAGGTGGATCTATCACACTATTATATATCCTTAGACTGATCCAAGTGTCATCCGAGCAAGGGCAAAGGCATATGCTTTTGACTATTCAATTGTGGAGTGAATGCTACAACCAAACCCTGGATTTCAATAATTTTTGTCATAAAGCAAATATAGGTAAAAAACATTATGTAATTTTTATTTTATTAATGTTTTAATACAAAACTTGACTTGCCACCAAGCAACGCCGCCATCTCTAGAATTGAGCGAGCTCTTCAAATCAACAATTTGAAACAGGATAACTTTATATGATCACCAACCAGGTAAACATAGAAAACATTTTTTTAGATAAGATATAAACATAGAAGCTATTTCATCTAGGGGAAGGATCAATGGCCCCTAGTTTTGCCCCTAAGTTTGCCTCTGTTTCACTAAAACTCTATATTTAGGGTTCGTAGGGTTTGGGGTTTAGGGTTTAGGGTTTAGATTTTTAGATATTTAGGTCTTAGGGTTTATATTTTTGAATTTTGAGCTTAGGGTTTAGGGTTTTT
>JAOWBN010110400.1:0-64931 GCA_028565015.1 Pinguicula moranensis
ATATACGTAAGATTTCTTGTACCGGAAGTCATGATCATTAAGTTCTAATTAGAAACTCTTTCTAATTAAACTTGTGCGCTAACATGACTTATTACAAGTGCCCATAGGAATATATTCTCCTAATATTTTAGGAGCGGTGAATTGATCACTCATAATCTTTCCGTACTTCAAACCATTCCTAAGACTACCAATTGTTACCCATTTACGGTATAACTCCGAATAAAATAAAAGAATGACATCCATACTCAAGATCTCTATATGGTGATCTTAAGTCTAAGGATCATTTACACCCACTATTTTTTAGGAGTATCATTCATTGATAATATGGTGATCTATATGCGGGTCAATCCGATATACTTGTCAAATACAAGCATCTATGTTTCTAGCTTAAGTGGCATTGCACTATAGTTGATGAGATCAACTATTTCCTTCAAAAGGAGTTGGCTAAGAACATGCTAACCTATCCATATTAATGATGCCTTGTCTCATTAATACTATGGTTATGGACGTTCAGTATTGATAACTTTAATTAGAGTGGTCCCATCATCACAACTCTTCGTGATACACTCTAAGTTATCAACGCTAGGATTCACTATTTTATATGTTATAAATAATCAAGTAGTGATAGTTGCTACAATCATATATACAACATTAAGTGTTAAAACATAGGCCTATGGTGATTGGTCTTAGGACATAACACTAACAGTTCAGACCAGAGGAGGGAGGATTTCTGCTTGTCTACTTGCTTGATGTATAGAGAATATATCTTTGAGTTCAGTTACACAGATAAGGTGGTTGGAATCTGTTTTGAAATATCCAGTTCCATAAGCATGGTGGCTGTTTCCATTTGGTTTCCACTGGTAATTTCTCTGTCCAAACAGATTAGGTTACCTAAAGTTTGCCCAATTTGGTTCAGGTGCACTCCTGACCATGCAAGGAGTGGAATGCCCCATATTTTTATCCATGCAAGTCTGGTATTGCTAGTGTTGTCCGTTGATTCATTTAGTCTGCTAAGGGAGAAACCAGCCAGTTTGATAACCATACCTTATCCTGAATGAGGTTACTAAGCTCTGTTCCAGATCCCCGTTCCCAGAGAAGCACCTTCCCCGGTCCAACAGGGCAAGCCCTGAGATTATTGTAGCCATATCTTTAGCTCCAACTAAAAATTCTCTTTGGCCATCCTTACACTTCAGGAGACCCACCTTTCCATCAAGAAATGGAGGAACTTTACCTCCTACCAACTTCAGAGTAGGAGTAGGAGTAGGAGTAGTATCCTATCTAGGTTGCACCACCTTGGCCTTCCAGATTTTCTTTTAATTATTCTAAGGATTCTTCACATGATGTTGGGCTGTATTCATCGTAGGTTTAGATGACTGTCCTTGTACAGGATTATCAAATGGTACAGGGATATTTTCCAGTTTAGTCCCGGACTTAATTGCCACGGGGGCAGCTTTAGCCTCCCTCTTTGATACCCTATTATTTGGGTGACTAGGTAGCCTACCAACAAGAGAATACTTAGCTATGTTTGCTCGGAGTTTATAGGTGTCTATGCAAGTATTGTTCAACAGGTATATCAGAGAGTGGAGGTTCTTAATCTGCCTAAATTCAGCAAATGCGAAGGGACAACCATCTCGACCTTTCTTACTGCTCAATCTTAATGCTTGTAGATTCCCACTTCTTTTCAAGATTTTCTCTAAATGCTCAAAAGGACAGGTAGAGGGAAAATTAGTAATAAATAAGGTCTCCTTCCTTACATGGCTACCCCTCATAAGTGACACGGGTTGTTGGGCTACATATATCCTATCAGCATTCATATTTTGGTTTAGAACACTGGCATAGGAGATTCCTCCAGTAACGAACCTAGGTAGTGAGCGAGATCCCAGCCTGTATCTGATGGTCTAACCATCATGGAAAGGGGTCCAGACTTGTTATACCTTGCTTCGCAGAGTACCTTGACTCTAGGATAATATACCTTGGCTCACTCGACCATTTATACAGGGGATACATGCTCTGGTTCATCTTGCTATAACTTCTTCTCACCCTCCTCAGTTGGTGTGAGGGGATAGTCCAGTTATCACCCATGGTTCACTCAACTTGCTGGGGTCGTGGAATGCTGGATGAAGAACTCTCAATGCATCGTAGTGGATCCGGGGAAGGATGAAGAAAGTATGCAGGGAGAGACATCAGAGAACGATAGGAACAGGGAATGAATAGAGTAGACTTAAGAACACAAGGGGAAAATGGAGGAAATTGCGGAGAAATAGGGAGCCCAGCCAAATGTTGTTCATCTGATAAAGCCTAGCTCTAAATTGTACACAGGGTCATCAAATTTGATGAAACCAAAGGGGATACCATATCTATCAAGTTTTCTAGCAAAGGTTACCTCTTTAACAGCCCCATGTCTGCCTAATATTTTACTCACACGTTCTACACTATAGTCTGGAGGGAAGTTCGAGATAACGAAAGTTAGGGCATCATCAGTCTCTTTCATCCAAGCATAGGTGCTTGGAGGCAGCCTAGGTCCCAGGTGATCATGAACAGAGCATTTGGATAAGACCTTGGCATTGCACAGTCTAGGTTGGACGGATGAATTCACGGTGTGGAGGTAGGAAAATGGAGCCTTAGTAGTTCTAATAGCGTCTCTGTGGATTTTCTTCAACTGTTGCAGTGTGATTATCCAATGAGACATGGTATCAGGTAGGAGTGTGGGGAGAAAATAGAACAGGTTAGTGGCGAGGAGGCTCAATGGGATAGAGAAGGCTTTATGTGATCTCCCTAGGCGAATGAGGCATCCCTAACGAGGTGGGGGAAGGAATGAGGTGTCGGGGCTACTAGGCACCAATGAGAGGAGCATAGGAGTTGGTCAGAGAAGAAAAGAGTGCATCCATGTCACGGTTTACGCAGAATGCTGCTCGAGAGCGAAAGTTACTGTTCATGCAACCCTAAAACCTATGATAATATTTATTGGAAGACATAAAGTCTTTTGTACCTTTAGCATCGTAAACGTAGTCATATAGGTATAGACTGCATATAAAATAGTACCATAGTGACATTTGAGTCATACCTACTTGTAAAATAACTAAGACTCATTTTAGTTGAAAATGAGAAAAGTCTAAAGAATTGCTTGAACTAATACATTGTTATGTATATAGTCCAATGCCAATCAATGCTAAAGGTGATTTCTCATATTTCATAACATTCATGGACAACCATATAGTATATGATTGGGCTTGGGATTAAAGACGTAGGGGAATTTCAGAAGGCACTAGGTATGAGAATCTGCTATAAGTTATACACAAGGGAGGGGCTGTGGTCGAGGTTCCTAAGGGTGAAGTTATTCAGGAAGGAGCACCACTTTCAAAGGTCAGTGAGACAAGAAGATAGTCGCCTATGGCAGTTTGTTGCTGAGACGAGAGAATAGGTGTTGGGGAATATAACAGTGAATCTGAAGGAAGGGAACTCTGCCTTCTGGTATGGCAAGTGGCTCGACAGTGGGACTCTGGCCTCAAGAATCCACAATATTCCAGACAAGGATGAAATGGTGGCACACTACGCAGAGGATGGCAACTGGAAGGTGTAGGAACTTCAGGCAGCTGTAGGGAATCAGTTTGCAGAGGAAATACAGGAACTAGGTCCACCCAGGCAAAATCCATGAAAGGATAGAATAATATGGAAACCAACGGTAGAGGGGAATTTCACAATCAGATCTGCTTGGGAGAGCACCAGAGAGAGGCAGGATTCATTACAAGTAGGAGACTGGATCTGGAATAAGAACATACCTCCAAAGATGGCACTTATATCTTGGAAGGCATGGTTCAAATGCCTCCCTACTGATGACCAGGTTATGAAGAGAGGAATCAACCTAGCTTCATCATGCCAGTGCTGCGCAACCCCACAGCAAGAAACAGTGGATCATATCATGTCCAGTAGCACATTAGTAGACCAGTTATGGGCGTTGGCAGCTGGTAGCCTGAATTGTATGTTCTCCAGGCCTGGATCGTGGCAAGGAACAGTGCTTCAATGGCAAGTCCTGATAGGGAAGTGATCCATTCAAGGTTTCATAGCTAGTCTTATCCCTGCCGTTCTAACTTGGTTTTTGTGGATTCCCAGGTACAGGGACAAATATGAGTAGGTTGCACAGCCAGCAGCGATGGTCTGGTGAGAGGTAAAACAAACAATCTCAATAATAACTGCAACAGCTGATCGCAGATTTTATATGCAGGTGCAGAATTCGCACGTGATGCGCAGACTGAGTCTGGGAGTGATCTGGAGAGTCAAAGCCAATAGCAAGCTGGTCATATGGCAGTTGGTGAATATTGATTGGAGTTGCTACAGGAACCCAGGGCCAGATGGTGGTGAAGGCATTTTCAGAGTTGCACAAGGAACTTGCAAGGCGACTTATTCCATCAGCCTAGGAGTTGGAACAAATAATGGTGCGGAATTATAGGCGGTAATCGCGGGGCTAAATATATGCCACCATAAGGGATGGAAGGATATCATAGTGGAGACGGATTCTGACTTGATACAGCAGTGGATCAGCAGGGGCAACTGCAGGGCGTGGAGACTCTATCAGGCGTTGGAAGAGCTCCAACAGCAAAGGACGGGATTGAGAATCCAAATCTATCACCAGTATAGAGAGGCAAATGCAATTGCAGATTGGTTGGCCAAGCAAGGGGCGGGAGGCACTACGATCCACTACGCAGCTCAAGAGCAGCTACCACGGAGCGTGCGGGGGATAATTCAGCTAGACAAGTTAGGTATTCCTAGAATCAGAATCAAGTATAAGGCAGAGAAACAAATATTCTCTGTTGAATGTCGCAAGGCATGAGGGATATAGAATTGGCTATATGCTAAGACCTTTGTAAGCGACTTTTGAGTTTGTTTATGCAATAATTAATTTAAAAAAAAAACATATAGGATATGGATATATGTACGTAATGAAGTACAAGCCCAAAGTAAAGGTTCAAAGAGTATAAAAATGTTATTGAGAAATAACTGGGAAAGAGTATCGAAGTACTCCGATCAGATCAATGGTGGTGAATACATGAGTATCAAATTTCAAGATTTTCTTAAGATTCATGGAATAGTCTTTCAAAAGACTTGTCCATAAACTCCATAGTTGGATGGTATGTTAAAAGGGAAGAATAGTACATTATAGGATATGGCGCGGTTCATGAATTGAGCAAGTATACTATAATCATTTTGGGGTTATGCCTTAGAAACTACATCCATTATCTTAACCATGTTCCATATAAGACGGTTAATACCACACCATATATGATATGGATAGGGTAGTAACCAAACCTAAATCATTTGAGGATTTAGGTAGGTCTGACTTGTGTAAAGTAAATTAACTCGAACAAGTTTGAAGTTAGATCCGAGAAATGCATAAATGCATATTTGTAGGTTATCCGAAAGAGTGTTTTGGATATAATTTCTACAGTCCCGTTGAGCAAAAGTGTTTGTTTCAAGATTTGCTATCTTCTTAGAAAAAGAGTTTTCTAAAAGAAGCTAGTGGGAGCATAGTAAATCATGAAAAAGTTCAAGATTCACAACCATGCATTGGTCCACAAATGGAACTAGAGTTTTTATCTCATAGAGATGAGATAACAAGATTAATCACAAGGACTTCATAGGCCTAGTAGAACACATCATGCCCTTGTTTGTTATAGATATGATATAAACAAACAAAAGGATGTTTTAATCATAGAAGATGATGAACCTATTGATTACAAAAAAGTCTTGTCTAGTATAAACAAGGACAAATGGCTTGAAGCCATGAACTCTAAAATGGATTCCATGTATAAAACAAGGTAGTGATTTTTTTTGTTATGCCAAAATTCCCTAAGAAGAAAGTAAATTATCTGTACAAATGAAAAAGAGGAAAGTAGAAAATACATAAAATAAAAAGAAAACAAAGAGAAATCTGTGAAGCTCAGCATCCCCTAGTAAGGCTTGGACTATGTCTCAACAAGTATCTGAACATATCCCTCAAAACCGGCTTCAATCTGTCAATATATGGCTTCCACCCTAATAAAGTTTCACAATCTTCACCCGCCTGACTTTCATATACTCTAGGAATGAGATCAATGCAACATTGATAAGAACTTGTGGCTTCTCAGGTTGCCTCAGAACCTCAGATTTGCTGGTACATGCCTATACAAGCCTCATTATTTTCCACTTATCAGATCTAGCTCTGGTACACGATTCAGCTTGAAGAAAATGCATCAAGTTATCAAACTTATGCAAGAGTCATAAATATGAGCTTTGCTTAGCTAAGCCAGCACGTAATGATCTGATAGCTTACAGGAGTTATAACTATCAACTTATCAATCACTAGGATAGGTACACAGCTCAACCTGCTCGCCTGAATAGTTGTGGGATTGTTCTTTGAACCCCATTTCTATGTAGTGAAAAACAGACATGATGAAGATGTAACCCGTTGTATGGGAGTGGCCTCATTGATCTCTCTGATTTCAACCAAGACTAGGTAGGATTTCTTTTTTTTTCAAATATATTCAGTTGCTCTTGTTTTTCTTGTTGTGTGATTGTGCAGCTACAAAGGTGCCTATTTTTCTTTTTGACATCACTATGAACCTTTTGAGTTCGGTCTAGAGAAAATTCAAGAGTATTGGGAACTAACTCCTCCAACAAACATTGCTCCATGGTTGTGCCCCACACATGCACCTACACCTGCGCAAATATACAAACTAGGTGGTAAATGTTCTCCTCTTTCCTGTGCAGTTAGACTTACAGAGAGGGATATGTACTGTGTTTTGTGATAATGTTCCTTCTCTTGAAGGATCTTTGTTGCAGGGAAAATCAAGAGAATTGGGAACTATCTCATCCAACCGGCGCTGCTCCAAGGTTGCTCCCACACCTGCACCTATATAAATGAATAGACTAAGTGGTAAATGATCTCATCTTCTCTTATGCATTAGACTTACAGAGTTTTCCGTGTAAGATTTTGTAAATTCATTTGCCTATTGATGAACTTGGAGCACCACCATCATCCCAAAGGATCAAAGTGTGAACCTTAAACAACAAATTGGTTTTTGAAGCCAATCTGTTAAAGAATAAGGAAAAGACATGTCTGTACTTTTTGCTTTGATCTAGAGCCATGTTGCCCTCTGAATAATATGCACAATCTTTTGTATATTAGAATCGATTCTTGAAAGTGTGCCATGTTTATTGATTTTTAGATAAACCATATCATTGCTAACAAAATTGACTTCCACGCATCTGTATTAACGGAATTTGGTTTTCCAGCCACATAACTCCACAATGTTGGAACCTGTGTTTCCAGAAGGATTCCCATGTCATCCTCCAGTAGTCGGGTTCTTATCTGATTCCAAATTTGCACTTTAATCACACAGTTAGTAAATAAGTGATCAATTGATTCATTGCTAAATTTATAGAGGGTGTAGGTCAGCTCATGACCTTCATGTATAATATGCCTCTGTTGGAGTATTGTATTGACTGGCGGTTCATTTTGTATCTGCTTCCAGACAAAGATGATTATCTTTTTTGGTGTGAACTGGATCCGGACACATTGGAGATTGGATGCTTCCTCTACTGTGAAGGGCTTGTTTGCACTATAGGTAATCTGATTGCAGGTTGTCTTGACTATATAACTCTTCTCCATGTTTCCTTCGAATACATATGTATCTTTGCTGAATTCATCAGGATCTATACTCTGCAAAAAGCATACTAAGTCGGTTAGATCAAATAGTTCAAAATCCCTCAATTGCCTCCTCTAGTTCCAGTTCCAGTACCAACTCTTGTTGATCCACTGCCCCATGTCTGCTATAAAAGTGTTCTTGTTGGTGTGGAGTGAAAACATGCAGCAGAACAATCCCAAAGATCCTACTAGTGTGGTTATTCGTGGTGGAACTTGTGAAAGCAGCCTTCTTCATTTAGAGCATGCCTCATCAATACCATTTCACTATTTGTTTTAGTTTAAGTTTCAGTTTGTATATTCTTGCCTTGTACAGTTTATTTTATTCAATGAAATTTGGCTTATCCAAAAAACAAAAGGTGTTCTTGTTGGAAGTGACTCTAAATAGTCTTTGATATCTCTAAGCAAGAGTTATATTATGGTGCCATTTATCAGTCCAGAACCTTAAACTCGTACCATTACCTTAGTTGATACTTATATCCTGATTAAACCAATTTGAGCTCGCAGTTTCCATAATAATTTTCCACCAGTTAGATGCATATCCCCTGCCTCTTCTTCTAATTGTCACGCACCCAGGGATAGGCTGTCTCAGTTTCTTATGACCACCAACTTCCAGAATACCATTAAGACCATATTTGGATCTAATTATCTCCATGGCTAGGCTATTCTCCTCTGACAAGATTTTAGCACACCATTTGCCTAACAAGATATTGACCTTGATTGACCCACCGGAAGAGATTATCCTAATAAGGGTGCGAATGGGTTTTCAAGGAGAAATTAAACATGAATGGTGTTAGAACTCTTTGCTATTCTATGTATCATGATAATCAAAGTTCAACGGAAGCTTAAACATGTTGTGTGAAAAAGAAAAAGTTTATGAGTTCCATTCCCAAGGGCACGTGTTGATTTACATAACTTCGAAGCAATAGTTAAAATAAGTTATACCTCAATTTGAAGCTTTCACAAAGCCCTTGAAGGTAGTCTTCTTTGTAGGTGTCCAAATGTCCACCCTTTATGGTAGTCCACACCACCACAACTGTTGGGAGCTTATACAACTTGTTATATAACACTTATTTGTGGTTTTGGAGTGCTAGCTCCTCACTTGTGGTCTAAGATGATGAGAAGAAAAATTGCATAAATGTTTCACCTCTTACACTAGTAGCTCATGGGCAGTGAGAGGTTCTAGTGAGAGAACTTCTTATTTTCTCCTATCAAGACACACAAATGCATAAATTCTAACACATATGATAGTATCAATGTATTTATAGAGTTAGCCATGACCTTAAGATGCAAATACATGTCCATGTTAGTGGATCAACTTTTAATATTAGCCATAAATGTATACATAGTTTTGAAGCACCCATGGTTTTGTAGAACTTTCCACTCAACCATTATATACAACTCTTTGTATATGCACACCTCATTGCATTTAATTTTATTCGATATGCATACTATGCATGTAATTTAATTGGAAAAAAATGTCACTAACTTCATATATCTCATACATGAAGTGTAGTAATTTTCCACTAACTCATTTAGTCGATTCCAACATTGATCCAAATAACATGGAGTTTTCATGTATTAAATATACATCCCACAATCTTTTGATTATTGCAATTGTGATCCAATAATTACAAACAAGTTCTTTGAAGTTTCATAAACTTCATGTTGGCCTATATACTTTACCTTAATAACATTTTTACTCCTCAAGAGTTGTATGTTAATGTGTGTGACCTTATAGGTTCTCAATATCTTGGAAATGGACCATGAATTAACATAATCATATTATGGTTGATTAATTAAACTCTTTCAATTCATTAATCCTTAATTCGTGTCCATAGACCATGAGTGACATCTAGCAACATATCATATCCACCCAAGTATTGAAAATAGTCATGTAAGGAGCCTTCCCTTTCAAAAACTAGCTCCTGTGTAATTATTATCCCTTCACCTGGTTCGTATTCAAATATAGCATATAAAGGTTGTTTGCCATCCTCTTTTGATATATGCGGAAGATTGTTTGTACCGGAGATCTTGAACTTTGAGAATTGATTAAAAACTATTTTCTAATCAGCCTCATGCTTTGATCAAAGGATTTATCATGATCTCTTACAAGTGGTTATAGGGATATCTTCTTCTAACTATTTTGGAGTAGTGAATCATTTATTGATCATTCGTTATTCTTCTGTATTTCATGTCACCCGCAAAACTACCCATTGTTACCCATTTACTTTGTAACTCTGAACAGAATCAAAGCATGTTGATCTCAAGGTTAAGGATCACTTGCACTTACTATTTTTTAGAGTATCAACCATTGACAATATGGTGAACTCTAGTTGGGTCAATTTGATGTACTTGTCATCTAAAATTGTCCATGTTCTAGCTTAGGTGTCGCTACACCATTGTTTTTATTTCGATAAGCTAAATTCTATATTTGTGAGAAAGGTTAAATTACAAGAAGAAGGACACAGAAGAAACAAAGAAAAAGTAAAGTACATAATATAAGGTGCCTCCAACACCTTGATAACATGTGTACATGAAAAGGACAAGCACCCTCAAGGCATGCATTTGTGAAATTTAGGAACCTATATGGCTGGATTTGTAATTTGAATATGATCTGATTTTGACCTATCAGTTCACTACAGGGATAGATCATCGAACAGAATCGAACTGTGTACCAATATCTCAACAAAAAGGGGAATTGATAAGTTGACAGTCAGGACATTATGATTTGGTGAAGAATGGATGACGACGATGATCTGAATGCTTAGATGCTTTGTGATATTCTATGATGCTAGATGAGTTGTGTACCAGATCACCCTTAGCTATACCTGATATAGAGTATGAAGAGAATACTATGATTACAGATCCAATCCACATAGGTTAGTAGCCTTCGCGAGAGCATGAACAACCTTAGTGATAGTTTTGTCCTTTCACTTTCTCTTTTCATTTTTTCATTTTCATTTCTGTACTTGTAAATACTATATTTTTTTGTTATCATTAATGAATTTGGCTTATCGAAAAAAAGGT
Source organism: Pinguicula moranensis (assembly GCA_028565015.1). Taxonomy (NCBI): domain Eukaryota; kingdom Viridiplantae; phylum Streptophyta; class Magnoliopsida; order Lamiales; family Lentibulariaceae; genus Pinguicula; species Pinguicula moranensis. The sequence continues at coordinate 10,709 of JAOWBN010110400.1, forward strand.
GCCTCCAACAACACCTAGCAGTCTCTCCTATAGCTATTAGCTTGATATTTGATCTGCGTGCATTCCTTCCAATCATCCCCTCCCTTGGTATAGCTAAGGGTGATCTGGTATATGGTTCCCCTAGCGTCTTCGAAGATCATAAATCAACTCAGCATTCAGTTCATTGCCATTATTCGCTTTTCACCAAAGCAAAACATCATGGCTGTCAACTTATCAATTCCAATCTTAGAGATATTGGTACACAAATCTATTATGTTTGGTGAGCTATCCCTGTAATGTGCAAGAGAGGTCTACGCTGAAAAGCTTACATGGCAGATCAAGAACCAAGTAGCAGCTATAATCTGTTGGTGGCCCAGATTCATGATTGACCTTCTCAGCTATGTATTTGTAGCCAGTAATGCTTTAACTCAGAATGTTCCTCTCGATATAAGATGTTCCTCTCAGAATGCTTCTCAAACAAGCCCTTCCTTTCTTGTTGTTGTTGCTAGAACGGATCTCGGTGTAATATGTTGAGACTGGCAGAATTATCAACAATTCCATTCCATCCTTGAAATCAGTTAGTAGAGATCAATGGTTAGTACCGGGATGGTTAGATTAGACCAACAATAGTGTGATCATAGTCCTCCTTCCTGTACCGCATTGAAGTAGACAAGAAATAAGTGATGCCAATAAAATGAGTAAGGGGAGTAGGGATGTTTCTACTAAGATGAGTATAGTTGGTGGTTTGTAATCCAATATAATGTTCGGATGGCTGGTGTTGTTGCCATCCCTTTCCTTGCTTGTACCACGATAGAATATAGCATATAGCACAATCAATGAGCAGAGCCATCAGTTCATTCATCATGTAATCAATTAGAATTGTATACATACAAAAAGTTGTTGTAATTCAGTCATAGAATGAGTAAGGAACTTGGTAGAGTTTTTTGTTTGCTTTTATCCCTAACCAAGTATTCTTTTGTACAATATGTATCACATTATGAATGCATATATCCAAGTTTTCAAAGTGAGCTTTGTTACGAGTTTTCCATATCTGCCAGATGAAGGAGATCTATATTGATTTCCATGCCTCAAGGTTGGTTCCTGGAGATTTAATGCAACAAAAGTCCTCCAAATTGGGAACTGCGAAAGCAAGCTATTTTCTTGTGTTCTCTCTGGCAGTAACAAGACCAGTACACCCTGCCAAGCACCCACTATTATACCACAATTATGAAATTGATGTGGGATAGTTTCCATACCTGTGTGGCAGAGGGGACAACATTCTTTATAGTCCAGAGAGATTATGTTCCTTGCCTCAAGAATATTCTTGACTGGCACAGCATCCTGATAAATCCTCCATAGCAAGATGATGTGTTTAGTTTGAGAAAATGGTTCCACAAGGATACTAATTTACTCATTTCCATCTTAGAATGAACCATATCTTGAGCATCAATAAGATGTTGATAGGATGACTTAGTCACATAGTTTCCAGCCGATCCGTGTGAGAAGATATAATGATCTGCATTCATCCAAGTTGGTACAACATCCTGTACTAGAGAAAGGAGATTCTCAAGCAAAGGCTGTTCTTGTTATCTCAAGTTCCTTCGCCATTTTAAATCCCAGATCCATCTGTTATTTACCCACTGCCATGCATCTGCTACATACACATTTTTGTTCATTGTAACACTGTATAATTGGGGAATAAATTCAGTAAAATAGTCATTCTAAGTCCATCTATCATACCGAAATTGGGATCCGTCACCAGATGCACGAGATAACTTTACTTGTTCAGTAAACCATCTCTCAGACAGAAGTGTTTGTTGGTCATTCCACCATATCGAGGCATAGACTGCACCGCTTTTGCTCCCCTTACTGATAGTTAACTATTGATGTGGCCTCTTTAGCTATCACAGATAACCAACCTTCAGATATCCTTCATGTCCATATCTACAGCGCAGGATATCCATAGCTAAATTATGCTTCCCATTAAGAGCCTTTCACCCCATTTTCCCATAAGAGCTTTGTTGAAGAGTACAATGTTTCTAATTCCCAGACCACCTAGATGCTTAGTTAAAGCTATTTTCCTTCATGAATTCCAGCACATCTTTCGTTTATCCTTCGTTGTACCCCAAAAGAAGGATCTTTGTAAGGCTGTGAGCTTTTTGATAACCTATGGAGGAGCTTTGGAAAAGGAAAGAAAGTGAGAGAGGAGAGCATTAAGTACAAAATTAATCAAAATAGGTTTACCACCTACTGAGAGATGTTTGTTTTTTCCAAGCATTTAGTGCTCTCTCGAATTTATTCACTACTGGTTTCCAGGTAGATAACCTCCGGTAATTGCTAACAACTGGCAAACCAAGATATTGAAGGGTAGCTTATCATCTTTACATCTCAAATAAGAAGCCATATCCTTCATTGTTGATTGCAGAATATTGACACCATATAGATTGCTCTTACTAAACCTAACTTGTAATCTAGAGATAAGTTCAAAATTTTGGAGAATGGCTTTAAATGAGGTAGCTGTTTCCCATGAGGCTTGTCTAAGGAACAGCGTATCATAAGCAAACTGGAGGTGGGATAGTGCAATCTTGTCTTTACCAATTTGAAAATGTTGAAATTTACCAGAAATAGTAGCCTTATCTATCATAGTTAAGAAACCCTTACCAGTTATCAGGAATAAAAAGGGGGATATGGGACCACCCTGTGTGAGTCCACGCTGAGGAATGAACTCCTGTGTTGGACATCCATTGATCAAGACAGATGTAGAACTAGACGTCAGAAGTTCATACATCCATGCTATACATGCTTGGGGGAGTTCATATTTTCCATAGTATCACAAAGATATTTCCAGTTGATCGTATCAAAGGCTTTCTCAAAATCTACCTTGAATATAAGAGCCTGTTTCTTTAATTTTTCATTTCATCCACCACTTCGTTTGCAATCAAGACACCATCCAAAAGTCTCCTACCTTTTAAGAAAGCCATCTGGTTAGGAGAAATGAGATCATCCATTTTAGCTGCCAATCTAATAGCCATTGTCATTGATATGATTTTTGGCATGGAGCCAATAAGAGTGATAGGCGGTAGTCTTCAACTTTCTGAGGATTAGTTTTAGCAACCAATGTAATATGCGTTGCATTACTGCCCGCTGCTAGCCTGCCATTTTTGTAGAACTCAAGCATCATCTGAATTATGTCTCCTTCAACAGGCGGATAAAATATTTTATAAACCAAATATTTATACTATCAGGTCCTGAACTCTTCCCGCTTGCACATGAATGGATAGCCTCCATAATTTCTTTCTCAATAAATGGTTTAGTCAAAGTCAGGCTTGACTCATGAGATAATTTCCTGAATACAGTCTTTGGAAGACATGGTCTTTCCCAACAGTCCTCTTATGATTTTTGAAGCAATTCTTAATTGCTTCTACTTCATCCACACATACTTGTCCTTCCCAGATCCCTTGGATAGCATTTTTATTCTGTGACTTATTACTCCACCTATGAAAATATGAAGAGTTTACATCTTCTTTTCGAAGCCAGGTTATTCTTGATTTTTGATAATACTGTCACTTTCTTAGTGATCTGGATTAGATCTCTCACAATTGAGAAAGCTATATCTCACTCAGTTCAGGCAGCTTATCTAACAATTCTACTTACAATTCTTTTGCTTGTATGGACTGCAGAATGCTTTTTCGAGTACCCTCCAGATCTCTTAAAGTAGTAGCGTTCCATCTTTGTATATCCTTTCTTAATCTCTTGATTTTAGAATTTATGATTTGTCTAGCATATTTGTCTCCATTGGGTGAAGCCCAAGAATTCTATACAAGTATATTGTACTCCTCATCATCTAGCCAACAGTCCAACACTCTTGATGGTTTAAGACCCCAATTTTGAATAGTGGAGGACAAACTAACTGGACAATGATTCGAATCTTCCTTTTCTAAACCAGTTTGAACCCAATTGGAGTGAGAATGAATCCATACATCATTCAAGAGGAATCTATCTAGTCTACTCATGCATTTGAGGGAACCTAAATATCGATTGAAGTTCCTCTTAATCATTTGCAGATCATACAATTGTAGGTCCCATACAAGTTTTTTAAAGGAGATTATTTATGCAGTATAGTTCTGATGAGAACTTCCTTTCCTTTCCTCTTGTTTTAGCACAACATTAAAATCATCCATAATACACCACTTCTTCTTTATCTTTGTTTTTATACAACTCTCGCAGCTCATTCCATTGTATTTCATTGTGGTTCAACTCTGATGGGCCATAGACATTAATCATATTACTGATCACCTGCTCATCTGACCATGTACCTGTGGCTTCCAGAATACCAGAGCCTGAGATGGTGTTTGTTCAAAAATAAATTTCTTGTTAGTCCATATGTAGAGGAGATCCCCAGACTGACCTATTGCCCCACTATAAATCCAATCAAAATCCTCATTGCACCATAGACTCTGGCACAATCTCCTGTCAATGATATCTAACTTAGTTTCTTGAAGACTGAGGAAAACCATTTTGTGCTGTAGGATAAGAGACTGCACTCAATTTTTTTCTCTTGTCCCCAAAGGCCACGTACATTATATGTAAGTATCTTCATTGACTGATGCTTTCCTATCCTTAAGTTTTCCCATTTTCTTCCAACTACTCTGAAACCGGTCCCCTGAATTCATTTGTTTAAGCTTACTCTTAGCTGCTGATGAATTCTTGCCATAGACAATTCCAATATCATGGACAAAGTCTATAATATGTTTTGCTTCTAGACTAGCATACCCAAAACTCCTATGATCCTCCTCTACTTGAAATCATGTAGAGAGTTTGAGCTCCTTAGACTGCTGATCCATCAGATGGCCCACCCAGTTATCAAAGGTTGTATGTCCCTTATCTTGAGAGACAAATTTCCTCTATTCTCTTACTCTTCTTGCTTGGCTCCTGGTCCATAGGCCAGTGGTATGAGTTTGAGATGGTCTGTTTTGAGTTATCTTGGAAGCAAAGTTATGTAGTAGATGATTTTGAATTATATCTTTATGGAGGTGGGATATCAACCACTGAATTTGTAGATGTCAGTACTACTGGTAAGGATTCTTTCTGAATGTTAGAGTCAAGTACGATAATGCTGCCTTTATCAATAATAGAGCTACCACTTTTTATATCTATTGAATAACTTGTTTGCAACTAAGCACTAGTTTCATCAGAAGAGACTGGTACCTTGATTTGAATGCTAAGGGTGTTAGAGCAAGAATAGTTGCACATTGGCCACCATTCAATTTTAAGGAGGCTCCAGGGCACTAGACTCTTTGAGTTGCTGTACAACAATGGAGTTTCTTGGCCGACCTCACATGGTGGTGCTGTCACTAATGTACCCCCTTCCTTCATTTCTGACGTGCTAGACATATATATTACCTGAATATGTGTTGAAATATTGTATGCTAAATCATTATCAAAAACACATTCATCCGAACCATAACTTGTAGGAAATTCTGATGAAGTTGATGATAGATCAAGCCAGGCTGAAGTATTCTCCTGTATTCACTGGCATCATGAACGTACAATGAGTATATTTGATCATCAATGCTGACTTTAATCATAGGTGGAATCTGGCTAGAAGTATTAAGTTCAATGAGGACTAGAGCTGAATCCAGAGAGGAATAGTTTGTTGTTGCTTCATCCACTTTTATCAATTTTCCCAATACACTTCCAATCTCTCTGATCACTGATTCCTCCCAAGCTGAGAAAGGTATGCCAGATATAATAAGCAAGACGTGCCGCGCTCTACAAATATTATGCTTCTCAATATCCCATATAGATAAGGGGGTTTCGAGCCATTGAGATAACCATTTCTGATCAGTCTTGATCAAATTCTCCAAATCGCTACTTTCCATATCCCATACGAGTACCCTGCCAGAGCCAATAGAGCTAGCTGTAAGACTGGTATACCCTACTCTCTTTAATGCAATCTGAAACTCACGGAGGCCATTCTTATCCCGTAGAATGCCTACTTTGGCCAAATTAAGCCAGGAGAGATTTCTCTTAGAACTTTTGACCTTGCAAATATAGTGAGTAGATGATTGGGGTTTTGGACAAGTCGTGACCTTATATTGCAGCACAATAGTAGGAATATTCATTGATCTAGCTTATCCTCTGATAGTATAGGATTGGCCCTGTTGAGGCTTGCCAAATTTAACTGGAATCTGTTCCAGCTTAGTGGTAGATATTATGTGTTGTGAAGGCAGGGGATATCTAATACGGATACTTGGCCAGATTAGCCCAAAGCTTATAATTCCCAAACCAAACTTGATTTAGCTGTGAGCTAAGCAAGGCTATATCGAATATATCAATGAACTCCACAAAGCCAAAAGGTAAGCCATTTTTGCCTATTTTATTGCCAATGTGCAAGGCCTTAACATGTCCCAGGTTTCTCAGAATCTTACCAATCTGCTCAGATGAACAATTTTTAGAAAAATTGGAAAAGAAAAATGGTTGCAGATAGTTTACCTCTACGAGGTCCCAGTCGACTATGCACCGGCAGTGAATACTGTTTTCCCAATGCTTGAGTATATGATATGGTAGACTTCTTATAAAATGATGGGTGCCGCACATAACTGTGCAAAGATTGGTTAGCTATGAGAAAAGCTCACCGCATTAGTCATAGTTGGTGTGGAGGAATATGCCAGTGCGAGTCCATTAAACAACCAAAGAAAATCATCAGGTACAATGCAAGGAGGAGACCAAACGTATCATAAATAAAGTAGGAATGATACTCCCCAAATACCAATGGTGTCCCATGGGAGAGGTGCAATTTAGCTTGAAGAGTGAGCCTAGAGGGACACGCCGGTAGCTGCTCTCAGACCGAGATTGGCCGTGGAAGTGGAGCAAGAGCGATAACCTTGCTGTTCGTAAGGAATCACCATTGTATGGAGAGAAACCTTGACAATGTTTCCTGCAAAACAATCGCTATTCTGATGTCGCTACACCATAGTTGATGAGATCAACTAGTTCCTTCAAAAGGATGTGACTTAGAATATGCTAACCTATCCGTATCAGTGATGTCCTATCTCACTAATACCGTGGTTAGGTATATTTAGCATTAATAACTTTACTAGAGTGGTCTCATTATCACAACTCTTTGTGATCTACTCTAAGTCATTAATATGTGGGCTTCATTATTTGATATGCAATAAAAGCAATAAATAAAAGGTATAATGAAGAATGCTACATATCATATGCATAGATATAAAAGTATTAATTCAAATGCCCGAGGTGATTGGCCTTAGGGCATGACACTAGTAGATGGTAATGTAATTACCTATAAAGCTAGATTGGTAGCAAAAATAGATTTGCATCTAGAGAAGCCAATAGAGTGTGCAGGCTATTGTGATCCATTTATGGACTTGAGCGTACAACTCGGAGTTGGAACATCAAATTTGATGAAACAAAAGAATTTGGTTTCATCTGAAACTGTGATGAACCTTGTGCACATAACAAAGTTGATGGGAGTGCAAAGAATTCCCTATGCTTCAATCTATAACGCTTTGGTTCAAGACGTTTTCCATGAAAAAATTGGGAGAAACAACCTATATTCTTGCAATAAAAGATCAATACAGATGGATTAGGAGATTGCTAGGTCTATCATAGTTAAACGTATATAGATAAAGTGCAAAAACAGTTTAGAATGGATCAATCGAAGAAACGAATTTCTTCCTGTGGGGGTTCGTATACATATTTTAAATAAGATGGAGCCTAAGATGGATGATGATGAGATCGGCATACAAAAGATACCATATGCTTTGTCTAATGGATATAAACTGTATGTAATGCTATGTACGATATCCGATGCCTCCTATGCTCTAAAGTATTACGGAAGGTATCAATCTAATGAGATTGTATTGATGTTTAAAAATGTTTTTAAATTTCCTTAGGAGTAAGGACTTGTTTTTAACAAATGGAGGTGCTATGGTTTGGAAGAGTTTCAAACAAATTCTATAACAAAAGGGCATACATTGTACCTTTAGAAGTTGCAATAGAAGTCGTTTGGATCAAGAAGTTCATTCATGAACTTGATGTGATTCTGTCTATTGCAAGTCCCATAACTAGATGATAGGAATGGAGCAATAGGACAAATAAAAGAACCAAGGTCTCATCAATGATACAAACATGTATTGAAGAAGTTCCTTCTTTAAAGAGGAACAATGTAAAGATTAAGAGGATCCCATCGGATAGAGATCCCTTGACTGGGGCTTATACCATATAAAACGCATGAGCATGTATGATCACTCATACTTTAGGAGAATGAGTTATTGGCCTTAGTGCAAATGAGAGTTTATTAGTTTTGTGCCCCATAGGGCCATTAGACCAATTTTTTATATGAAAGCATATTGATTAGTATCAACCTTTATTTTTGTTTTATTTATCGCTTTTATTGCATGATGAGTAATGATAACTTAGAGTGGATCACAAAGGGTTGTGATGATGAAACCACTCTAATAAAGTTATCAATACTAAACATCCTTAAACATAGTATTAGTGAGACAATGTATCACTATCACTGGTAAGTTGTCAAGTTCTAAACCGCTTCCTTTTGAAGGAAGTAGTTGATCTCTTCAACTATGGTGTAGCGACACATAAACTAGAACATGGATATTTGTAGTCGACAAGTATATCAGAATGACCCAGCAATAATTCACCATATTGTCAATGGTTGATACTATAAAGAATACTAAGTGTAAGTGCTCCTTGGATTTTAGATCACCATGAAATCTTGAGTATGGATGTCACCCTTTGATTCTATTTGGAGTTACACTGTAAATTGGTAACAATGGATAGTTTTGGGGATTATATGAAGCACGGAAGGATTGTGAATGATCAATAAATGATTCACCACTGCTAAATAATTAGGAGAAGATATCCCTATGGTCACTTATAAGAAATCATGTGAAACCTTTGCAAAGCACGAGTTTAATTAGAAAAGATTTCTAAGTACTACTCAAAGACCATGATTTTCGATACAAGAAATCTTCTGCACATATCAATAAGGATGACAAATAACCTCTATATGCTATATTGGGATATGAACCAGGTGAAGGAATAATAATTACACGTAAACTAGTTCTTGAAAGTGATAGGCTCCTAACATGAAAATTCTCAATACTTGGATGGGACCATGACATATTTATAGATATCACTCATGGTATATAGACATGAATCAGGGATTAATGAATTAAAGGAGTTTAATTCATTAACTATTATATGATTATGTTAATTCACGGTCCATTCTCTAGCTATTGGGAACCTATAGGGTCATAAACATTAACATCAAATTCTTGAGGGGACAAAATGTAATTAAGGAAGAGTTTAGGGACCGAATTAAAGTATTTGATACTTCAAGGACACAAATATAATTATGGGGTCACAAACATAATTATCTAAAGTTTGTGGGATGTATTGTATTACATTAAAAACTCATGCATAGTTGAAGCCTAGTAGATCACTACTGGAATAACCCACAAGTCCTTGCTTATGGAAATATTGCAGCAATCTCTTGATCTTGATACTATAAGGTATACAGGTAGATATGGGCTTTTAGCAAGGTAATGACTCTTGTAGTCATTATATGACAAACTACATAACTGAGAGTTGAGTCACGTGATCACTTCTTTCGATCTTCTTCGCTCTCCTTTCCACTACATTTCAGTTGATACATGTGCCATGATCCATGTGTAGTTTTTATTGTATCTTGTCTCTTTTGCTTCTTACCGTTTATATTCTTTGCATTGGTAAGAAAGTTTTACATATTTTTCCATTAATGAAATTTTTGGCCCATAAAAAAAAGTTGGAATCCACTAATGAGTTAGTGGAAATTGACTACCACTTCATATATGAGATATATGAAGTTATTGGCCATTTTCTTCAAATTTAAATACATACATAACATGCATATCCAATGAAATTACATGCAATGAGGTGTTCATATACAAAGAGTTGTATATAAAGGTTGAGTGGAAGAGTTCTACAAAACAACGGTGGTTCAAAATCACGTATACATGTATGGCTAGGATTAAAAGTTAATCAACTAATATGGGTATGTGTTTGCATCTCAAGGCCATGCCTAACTCTATAAATACTTTTATACATCCATATGTGTTCAGTTTTTTGTATTTGTATGTCTTTATAGAAGATCAAAGAAAAGTTTCAGTCCCTTTCTCTCTCTACCCGAGCACATACTATAGAAATGAGGTGATGTTTTTTTTTTAAATTTTCTTCTCATCTTCTTGGACCACAAATTAGGATCTAGTATTTCACAAACACACACATATTGTTATACAAAGTGTTGTATAAGCCTCTAAGAGTTGTTATTTTGTGGACCTTTATAGAGGGTGGTTATTTGAGCACCTCGAAGGAGACTACCTTTGAAGAATTTTGTGAAAGCTTCAAGAAAATGTATAAAGTTATCCTTGCTCTTTCTAAAACACGGTTATGTAAATTACCATGGATCCTTGGTAGGGATCTCTTTAAATTTTAATTATGCACACACTTATCTTTACGTTTGATACATATGACACGTAGTGTAGCATTGAGTTCCTACAACAACAACCTGAAATTGGTAGAGTCTAGGTCTACCAAGTATTGCATTGTCGTAGAATGGTTCTCTAACTACCGCAAATTGGATTACATGCATTGTTGTATTAATGCCTTTGCCCAAGATGATGGTTAGTCGATGATTCCTACAAAATGGACTTCTATTATGTCGAATCCGATTAGTGGTTTTATGATTGTCTCCAACACGGTCCTTCCTAGGCCCATTTGGTTTAGGAAACCATTGGAAAGGATATCCGTCGATCTTTCTTTATCAATATGTATTCTCCTTATGCCAAACCTCCCTATTATTGCAATGGCGACCATGGATGTTATTTGGTGAGCCGACAGGAATTTCTTCCTTCCCAAAGCGTACTACTCCATTGATGTTGGGTTTGTATCGATGACGCATTCAATTCTCTACGAATGACTCTTTTTCAGGTTTGTGTAGCGACTTCACCCTCGAATTCCCCAGTGATCATACTAATGACGTGGGGGGGTGGATATTTTGTAGCCTAGGTATTTCATAGTGGGTTATTTTGTCGTACCTGGTTTGGGGGTGCCTCCAAGTGTAATTGCAGGGTCTTGCATCAATTGAGGGGAATCTTCTTGACACATTACTGCAACTTGCCCTTCTGAATCATCCTCTTGATCTCGCCTTTTAGCTCTTCACACTCATTTGTGCTATGTACGTTTTCCTTGTGGTATTAGCATAAGCGTTGCTCGTCAGTCTTTTGTTTCCTGGCTTGGGTTTGGGGTTCAAAGAAGACTCATTCGCCCTCAGCTACATAAAGATCTTGCTCTAGGATTCTTGAAGATGGTGAAGGTGGTACATCGAGGCTTGTTGATGGGGCTAGCGAAATTTATGTTGGTCCATTTAATTGGGAATTCCTTGAGTTGGGGGATATCTCAGTTTGAGTATCCCTTTTGGTGGCAGGGACGCTTATGCTTGCCAAGGCTTTATGATACCTTTTTTTTGCAGGTTTAGGTCATCGATGCGCACATATTTCTCCTGAAGTCATACAATTCATTGAGGGTTTCAAGGAAACGTGAGGATAGTTCATTGACCATTTGGCCCCGGTTGCAGGGCATGCAACATGATATTAACCCTCATAAAGAAGGTGAGCTCAAGGTTGTTTTCACACCCTAGATTTAAGCAATCCAGGAAAAATAACTAGTAATTCGTCCTCTTATTGGATGATACCCAGGAGGTTAAGGATGGTTTAGGTTTCTTGTTTTGGTCAGTGAAGTGCTATACAAATCTCCGGGAGAAAACTTCTTATCCCATTATTGACCTGAGGAGGCAAGGATGTGAACCATTTTTTGGGATTTTTTGACAAGGGTCAAGGAAAGCCCGGGAAGTAATGGTCTCAAATTTGTTGCTAACTTCCATTTAGTTTCTTAACATGTTTACGTGTAATCATGGATCCCCGATCCCATTATATGTTGGTGTTTATCAGTGGTGGCCAAGAACCCGTTTGGATCAAGAAGTTCATGCATGGCCAAGGAAAGCCTCATGGTGTCACCTGCTAGAGTATAATTAGAGGTTCTTGATGTCACAATGTATTTGTATAATGCAGTTGTACTTTGTCCCATGGACCACCTCTGTTGTCATGTGATTCTCTCGGATTCGCTTTTGTCTCATTGTGGTGGTGGAGGCATGCCTTCCAAGGACCAGGACTCGTCAGAATCTCCTCTTTTGACTAAACTGGACTCTCCTTGGGGTTTGTGCAAGGTGGGGTGACGAAAGAAGTACCCTCCATCTCTCTGTTGGCAGGTTCCTTCCCTTTGATAGATGCTGGCTTAGGTTTGCTTTTCCCACTGCCTGGATTTTTCCCTTTAGGGATGGAAGACTCTAAGAGGTTGCCTCTTCGTGTTTCGTTCTCCACGTATGACACATGGTAAATTTTGGTAGTCATAATGACTTTTGTAGCAAGAAGTGCTTCTCAATGGGTACGAGAAATGTCTCCACATACGACACCAATGATGAAAGCAAGAAAAAATGCAAGTGGTGGGCATGTATGCTTTGTCTAGATAAGGGATACAGAGAGATTCAAGAATAGCGTATGCTCAAATTTATTCCCAAATAATTGCTTATCTTTTTATTAGCCAGGAAGTCTATTTATAGAGTTTATACAGGGTACATTCATAATTTTCTATGGATATGGCTGTTAAGCATACAATCGACTTTTGTCCGTGGCTCAAGGAGGATAAGTTTGTTGATGAGTAAGTTTTACACCAATTAATCAAGGCCATTTACGTTAGCTTAGCTTATGTTTCGAATATTTTGTGTCTTGTGTGTAACTTTGCTTGTTTTATCTTTATTTGTGTCTTTAGGGGGTGCCGATGCTGATTTCTGAAAAAAGAGTTAAAAAATGAGAGTAATGCCTTAAAATGACGGAAAGTATAAAGTGTAGCAATAAGTAGAGCGAGTGTCTATTTCCTTCATGAGCCGCCGACAGCCGCTCGAACTAGCGAAGAAAAAAGCCCAAGCAACTGCCCATTCACCAATGGCGGGCGCTTGGCACCAACAAAAATGGAAATGATGCATTGAAGGTTCCCTCCTGAACCTGCTTGAAACAAAACAGAAGGATTTCACATGGTTGCCCATCTTCAACAGGCACCCGCCTTACTACACTCTTAGAGAGTAGAATAAATACCAGGGCCTGCCCAACCAGTCTAAGCTCCTACCTGAGACAACCCAAAGAAACTCTGCAAATTTTGAAGTAGCCAAAGAAACTATTATGTGAAATCTACAAATCTGGAACAGGTATGTACTACCTCCTCCCCAAACTTAAAGTTCATGATAGTTATTGAAATAGGTGCATCAATGAATATGAAAGAGGACGGGGACACATCCCTGATTGGATCAAAAAGGCTTGGGTTGCCTCCCAAGAAGCGTTTCTTTAATGTCATTAGCTTGATATCAAGTTCTTTCAATCTTTGAGGTGAATGGCGGTTTTGTCATTCACAATACCACCATTAAGATACGGCTTCAACCGCTAGTCATTCACCTTGAATGTTTCCTTCTTGAGGTCAGAAATTTTGATGGCTCCATGAGGGAATAAATGCATAATTTAAAATGGGCCCGACGATCCGGACTTCAACTTCCATGGAAATAATCATAGCCGAGAATTGAAGAGCAACACTTTCTGCCCTGGGTACAAAATGCCACCTTGAAATGTTCTTGTCATGCCAAGTCTTTGTCCTTTCTTTGAAAATTCTTGCATTTTCATATGCGTCATTTCTCAACCCATCCAATTCGTTCAATTGAAAGGTCTGTTTTTCACCAGCTGCTTGCATGTTGAAATTCAATTTTTTCTGTCGACCAATATGCCTTGTGTTCGAGCTCCACGGGAAGATGGCAGGCTTTGCCGTATACCAAACGATATTGGGACATACCGATGGGTGTCTTATATGCGGTCCTATATGCCCAAAGTGAATCGTCCAACTTTCTTACCGAAATTTCCTCAAGGAGCTCACTATTTTTTTCAAGGATTTTCTTTATCTTACGGTTTGATATCTCAGTTTGACCATTGGTTTTTGGATGATATGCCAAAGCAGTGCGATGATGAACTCCGTATTTTGTGAGCAAAGCCTCAAAATATTTGTTACAAGAAAGTGTTCCAGTATCACTAATGATGCATCAAGGTGTGCCATACCGAGAAAAGATGTTTTTCAGAGAAATTTCAAAACAACTGCAGCATCATTTGTTCGAGTGGCAATTGCTTCCACCCATTAAGATACATAATCCAAAGCTACCAGAATGTACCTTTGACTAGAAGAATGTAGGAGCGGTCCCATGAAGTTGAATCCACATACATTAAAGGGTTCAACTTCGAGGATTGGTTGTAAGGCATTTCATTCTTCCTTGAGATTTGTAGTGTTCTTTGGCACCGGTCACATGTATTCACAAAGGATTGTGCATCTTTGAATAATGATGGACAATAAATATCGTATTGCAAAACCTTGGTTGTTGTGCGGTTGCCTCCGAAATGACCTCCGCATTCTAGTGAGTGGCAATGATTTAATATAGAGCTCATCTCTTTATCGAGGATGCATCTTAGAATGAATTGGTCCGAACAGAACTTGTATAAGATAGGGTCATCCCAAATAAAGTACTTTACTTAAGAGAAAAAACTTTTTTTTTGGAAAAGCTAAATTTTATATTCATAATATAAAATATTTACATGTACCTCATATTGGTACTATTACAAGCCGTGTCCTATGACACACATACGAATCAAGATACAATGGCTAAAGTAACCTCTAAGAGATTATCCAGCAATCTAAATGATCAAGCATTGTTGCTCCTCTCTTCGTGTAGCTAAGGGTGAACTGCCGAGACTCCCCATGCATCCTCTCTTCGTGTGGCTAATCTTAGCATTTGAAACATTGCCATTTTCTGCTTTTCTACAGAACAATTTTCATGGCTATCAAGAAGAGAAAAACCTTTTCTTTTGTTTGTAAGATAATCCTGGGGGTATTACCTTACACACATTGTAATTCACAAAATTTGTGTACCGAGGATCCTTGCTTGATTCCACCGGCAATAACCTCTCATTCGAAAAAATGTCATTAATAGGAAGTTTATTAAATTCGGCCACAATATGGTTGTGTCTTTCAAGATGAGATAGGCCATCAGCCACCAAATTTCATAACCATTCTTATCCTTGTTTTCCACATCAAACTCTTGTAGCAACAGAACCCACCAAATCAACTAAGGTTTTGCATCCTTTTTAACCATGAGATACTTGATTGCGGAGTAATCTGTGTACACCACAACCTTGCTCCAGAGAACATATGGCCAAAATTTGTTGAATGCAAAGATTATGGCCAAAAGCTCCTTCTCGGTTGTTGCATAGTTTAGTCCAGGGGCCTTCATGGTTCTACTTGCATAGTAGATAGTTTGAAAAATCTTATCCTGACGTTGCCCAAACACAATGTCCACGGTATAATCACTTGCATTACACATTATCTCAAAAAATATCTCCTAATTCAGTGCACAAATAATTGGAATAGAAGTGAGATTCCCATTTAGCATGTTGAAGGTTGTCAAACACTTCTCATCAAAGTTGAATGGGGCCTCCTTTTCAAGTAGTTTTCATAATGGCAAACTAATATGAGAGAATTATTTAATGAATCTGCGGTAGAAACCTGCATATCCCAAGAAACTTCTAACTCTCTTAAGAGACAATGGTGGTGGTAGCCTGGCTATTACTTTGATCCCCAAACTTGATACCTTGTATCTCAAAACAATTCCTTCCTACACCATGAAACGACATTTTTCCCAATTCAGCATTAAATTTGTGTTGTCACACTTTGCCAATACCATCTTTAGATTGCATAAGCAACCCTAGAATGAGAATCCAACCATAGAAAAGTCATCTATGAACACTTCTATGATACGCTCCACCATATCAAAAAATATAGACATCATGCACTTCTGAAAAGTGGTTGGTTCATTGCATAAACCGAAGGCCATGAGGCGGTGGGCAAATGTACCATAAGGGCAGCCGAATGGTGTCTTTTATTTGTCCTTCAGGGCAATAGAGATCTGTTGTAACCTGAATATCCATCAAGATAGCAATAAAAATTTATGTCCCACGAGTCTATCCAACATCTAATCTATAAAAGGCAACGGGTAATGATATTTTCTAGCGGCATTATTAGCACTATATAATCCATGCAGATCCTCCAACCTGTGACTTTCTTTTTGGGAATCAACTCATTGCTATCATTGGCCTCCACGGTCATACCTACTTTTCGTGGGGACACATTGGACAAGGCTGATCCAGTTGCTGCTTGAAATGGGGTACACAACCCTCACATTCAACCACTTCAAAATCTCATTTCTCACCACTTCTTTCATTACTCGGTTCAATCAACTATAGAGGGTTTGCTATCCTTTTCCAATACAATATTGTGCATGCGTAAGGATAGAATAATACCTTAATTGTCAACTAGAGTCCAATCTATGGCACATTTATGCTCTCGAAGCACTCTCATTAAACAATCTTCCTCCATCAAAGACAAAGCGTTTGAAATGATAATTGGAAGTGTGTTAGCCGAGCCCAATAATGCATATTTCAAGTGTGTGGGCAAGGACTTCAATTCCATGGTAGGTGCTTTGTCAATCGAGGTCCCTTAGGCCCTCCACCACAAATGCCAACTTCATATCTTTTTAGCTGTTTTCCTGTGGCTAAGATGTAGGGTTTAAAACATGTTGATTGTTGGTCCATGAGAAATTAAGATGATCATTCCTCCTCGGATTGAAATTATTATGCTCAAATTTGTTGGGATAGCGTGGTTGGTTACCCACATAGTTCAATTGTTCCATTGGAACATTGTCAATCGAGGTCCTTATGCCCTCCTCCACAAATCTCACAAGTAGGTTGTTGCACCATCGTAGCATGCATTGTGGCGACAAGTGAAGCTGTTTTCCTGTGGCTTTCTCTTTCATTCGGCCAACGATAACAATTTTGTGCAATGGCTTGGAGAAGAGTGTATGCCTCATTATAAGACTTCTTCACGAACGTTCCATTAGCAGCTACATCAATTTCCCTCCATGTTGTACTCTCCAAACCATTGTAGGATGCCAGAATTTATCCTATGTGGTAAATCATGGTTATGGCAACTCCTAAGAAGATCTTCAAAATGTTTCCATGCTTTATATAAGGACTCCATATCTCGCTGTTTGAAAAACGTTTCTCACTAAAGATTCTCACGTTCATTGAGAATGGGAAGAATTGGATGAAAAATTGTTTCCTCAAGTCCTCCCAAGTAAGGATGGAATCTGATGGCAAATATTGCAACCATCTCCTTTCCTTTTTTCAGAGAGAAAAGGGAAAGAGACTGAGTCGAATGACATTTTAACTTACACTAGCATACTTCAAAGTGACACAAATTTCAATAAATGCACGCACATGCAAATTTGGATCCTTAGTAGATGAGCCATTGTATATAGAATGTTGCTGCAATAACTTATCGTGGCTGGCTTATTATTGGCTTTAAGGACCGGCCTTCGGATAGAGGGAGCTTCCCTGTTCGCTTGAGGAAGAGCAAAATCATCCATAGGCCTGCCATCCTCATTGGGCATCTGATGATCTGGTTTTGTACCAACTTAATGGTGATTCTATTGATTGAAACTTTCTTATCTTCAAGGTTTAAACATATATTTTATATCTAATTCTCGTGTTTTGCTATGAATCGATGAATATGTACTGAAATCGAGAAATCGAGGACAAATGATGTGAACAGCAAGATCGTGGACCCAAATTTACAAGCCACAACTCTAGTCGGAAAATCACAAGTTCACAATGGCAGGAAAGTGAAAAACCCTAAGTCCATAAGAAATTGTAGGCTGGCCATTTTTCCCTTAGTTTTTGCTCCAAGTTTCTTATAGAAGTTATCCCTCAAGACATAAAGCACTCTCTTGACATTTAGTCAAAATCGTCTATCATTCTTGGACTTGCAATCGTGCAAGGGAAGCTTGGAGAAAGGAAGAAGAGCTCTAATCCGAGAGCTACTATTCACAAGAGGGCTTCTTGTTTCTCTTATGTTTTTAAAAAAGATGAACTCTATTTATGTGTGCTTGTGTGAATCCTGTGCCATGAGCATGGCTAGAACCTCTATCTAGGTCTTGATGTAGCCCTTGGTGAACATGGAAGTTTATTTTGAATGTTTGGCTTTTTGGGGATTTGTTGATGTTGTTTGGTTTTACCGTGCCTTCTCCCTAACTTGCATGTATCTGCTAACATTTGTGAGTTCACTAAGCATGGTTGGACGTCAAAAGACAAAAACTATGCTATATTTGGTAAAACTAACGCTAATTGCTATAGCATGATAACGTCTATGGGATTAGTGCTACTGTGAGGGGATTTCCTAAGTATAATACCTTCGGTATGTTCAAGTGTGAGATCGAAAGATGAACGCTTACATACTAAGAGAAGGGTGCTATTACTCGAGAGAGATTAGCAACTAAAAGACAAAAATCTGGTAGACGATGAATGATTAAAAGGATAAATCGAAGAAGAAACTCTCAAAGGACACTAAGTGGAGAATTCATTCACCTAGATCTCTAATCAAAGTGAAGTTATCATTTACATTTTGTTCATCTAAAACTGAAAAATACCAAAAATAGCTCGTGATTCGTGACTTATTGTATTTAAAATTTTCATGTTGAATTTGTAGTTTAGCAAACCATCAATTTATCATTTGTCCAAATTGTATAAAGTTCACTAATTTTGGTGTTTCATCTACAATCCTCGTGATTCTACACTCTTTTCATCACTTTATTGCTTGTTCGGCTTTGTACACTTGCAAATACGTCAACAAGGACATCCAGAAAACCAAGTCTATCTTTAGATGCATGGAGATCATGACTGACCTATGAGTTAATTTCCATAAGAGTAGCCTGGTGGGATTGAATTTTGAAGTAGAAAATCTCCAGCATTATGCAGAGATGCTTCACTGTAAGTTGGTGAAACTACCTTTTAAGTGTACCGATTTGTACACTTGCAAAAATACATCAAAAGCATCACATCTGCATCACCAACATCTGCCGTATTTCTTTGTTGTTTTAGAAGCTCTCTTTGAGCTCTCCTTGCTTGAAAAGTCCGTTCGATATCTGAATCTCCCAAGCTTTAAGTTTCACCTTCAATCAGGTTCATGCACAACCTACAAAAGAAAATTGAAATGAAAGTAAAGTGACCAAAATCAAAAGTCCAATCTAGCTAAGAACTCACATTGTATTTATATTATCAAAACTAAACAATCACCGGCAATGGCGCCAAAACCTTTTTGGCGTATTTGCAATTGTACAAAGTCAAACAAGTAATAAAATGATGAAAATGAGTGTCGAAACACGAAACTGTAGATGATAAGCACCAAAATTAGTAAGTTTTATGCAATTTGGATAAAAGATCAATTGATGGGTTACTAAACTACAAATATCACAGGAACATACTTAAACATAACAAGACAAGAAGCTATTTTTGGTATTTTTCAGTTTGACAAATGACATATAAATGATAAATTCGCTTGGATGAAGTATCTAGAGCGATTAAATTTGCCACTTAGAGGGTGTTTTGTGCAACATTCTTATGCTTATAATTGGCTTATAAGCACTTTTTGTCAAAAAATGAGGATTAGTGTCATTGGAAAGAATCATTTATCTAGTTGTCCCGGATTTTCTCTTTTAGTTGTTAATTTCTCTTGAGTAATAGCAAGCTCACTCAATATGTAAGTATTCATCTCTTGATCTAATACTTTAACATACCGAGAGGTATTAAACTTAGAAAATTCTCTCGCAATAGCACTAATCCCATAGATATTCTCTTGCTATGGCAATTAACGTTAGTTTTATCAAGTCTAGCTTAATCATTGTCATCGACCTCCAATTAAGCTTAATGAATAGCAAATGTTAGCCAAACACATGCAAGAGGAATATAGTATTTGACTGTGTAGGAGCAAGAGTGATATTTCTATTTCCCATTCCTTGTAAATATTCTTTTTTATTAATGAAATTTGGCTTATCAGAAAAAAAAATTCCAAGTCCAGCAAAAGCTACATCATGCCTTAAAAAAGGTTCTAGCCCATTTTCAAGGCACGGGATTCACAAGAGTATAAACAAATTGCATTCATAGTGCCAAGAGTAACACAAAAAAAGGAAAAAACCCTTTGGATGAACCGTGCTCTCGGACAAACTCTCCAAGCTTCTCCCATGAGATGTTAGATCCAAAAGATGAAGGATGATGTGATTTGATATCAAATGAGTGATATAGGTCTTGAAAGGTAGCTTCCTTCAGGAGATTGGAGAAGGGATTGGGAGATTTTTCTCTCTAAAAGTGTGGGCAAAATGGTTAGTCTAAACTTTATTATGCACTTAGGAGTTCGCAATTTCGCGCCAAGGTGCGTGATATCCAGATTGTAGTTGCGACTTGTAAATTTGGGGGAACGACCTTGCGATTCTAGTCATTTATTCTTCATTTATTGGTTTTTGTAACATGTTCATCAAACCCTAGCAAAACACAAGAAATAGGTATGAAATGCACATTTATCTCTTGAAGATCATCATCTTTTAAGCATAAAAGTTAACTATAAGTTGGTACAAAACCTACTTATCAGTCTTCCTTACTCCAATTTTTAAACATCGATGTGTCATCAACATATTGGAGAAGGTGCATCCCTTTTGCTGCTAGGATCCAAACCAGATATTGTTCAATTGGAACAATAAGGTGTCCCAGTCCCAAATATCCTCAAATTATGCAAAACCAAAGGGCAACCATTCATCCCAAGTTTCCTGGTGAGTCTTAAGCTCTTCAGACTCCTTTATTTCTTCAGTATGCTTTCTATTCTCTCTAGAAGGCAGTCCTTAGGAAAGTTCGTGATGGAGAACATTTCCTTTGCTGATGTTGTCCCTTTATGAGTTCCTTGAGGGCCTAAAAAGCATGAATATGGCATAGATCTTTTACTCCCAAGGCTTCTGCATAGGAGACACTAGCATGAGTGTAGCTTTTTTTGTGCTATTTTTCCGTACTGTGTCTGCCGCGGAGCTAAGGCGATCACTTTTTTGGCTCATTTCATTGCTCGTCGCCTTCATATGATGGTTTGGAATCATCCACTGAAGAACCATGTTGCTAAGATTCGCCGATACTTGGTGGGGATGGGGTGGTTGGTTAGGGTGGTATGTGAGGGGGTGACTAATAGGGAGGGTTTGAGGTTGGGGGATATGGTGCCTCCCAGTGCGTGTGAGGTGACCCCAAGGAGAGGAATGGCTGGTGAGGGGAGGGGGTGTCACCGGAGATGCCATTCAGTGAGTTAAGCTCATTGGCAGGAAAGTAAAGAAGGGCGAAGATAACTGTTCATCATAGTCGCATGTACGGAGAGGTATTTCTAGGATAGAAACACATGAAGTTGATTATACCATGCTCTTAGAGTTGATTCCCATTAAATGCTAAAAACATTTTTTCTCCATCATGCACTAGACTTGTACTCGCATGTCTTGGATGAAATTGAATGTCCACTCCTCAACATTAAAGGCCGAATTGAATGTCCTCGAACGATGGGGAAAAAATATGGCCTT
Source organism: Pinguicula moranensis (assembly GCA_028565015.1). Classification (NCBI taxonomy): domain Eukaryota; kingdom Viridiplantae; phylum Streptophyta; class Magnoliopsida; order Lamiales; family Lentibulariaceae; genus Pinguicula; species Pinguicula moranensis. The sequence goes on from JAOWBN010110400.1 coordinate 32,346, forward strand.
GAAGTAAACTCATGCATGGGCATGCATGTGTCTTTACACTAGAAATAGACCATTCTTATTTTTGGGATCCAATAAGCCATCCCTCCTTGTCTTGCCATGGCCCAATGCTCTTTTATAAGTCCCACAATCCCTTCTTGAACATGTTAGTCCTTAGACTTGTGATTGGCCTATTCGGTAATGCTAAAGGGTCTTGTGCCGCCTTGGATGCATGTGGTGCCATCGGTTTCTCCCCCTTTTGAGGAGATCTTGCTCTCAAATTTATACCTTCATCAAACAAAGATAGATCAGCCTCATTGAAGCTAATACTCACATTATACTCACCGGGTAGATCTAGCTTGTAGGCATTGTCATTTATGCGTTCCACCACTTGAAATGGACCATCTCACCTAGGTAGAAGCTTGGAACTTCTCTTTTCAGAAAACCTCTCCTTCCTCAAGTGCACCCACACCCAATCTCCGAGCTCGAACAAAACCTTCGTGCCCCATTTGTTGTCTTGTTGGACCTATTGTGTTGTCCTCTTCTCAATGTTGATCCATGTCTTCTCAATGTTGATCCATGTCTTCTCATGGATCATCCTTACAACTTATGCTTTCTTCTTTCCATATAAATTCACACGTTCACTCATTGGAAAAGGAGTTAAATCTAAAGGTGACAAAATATTAAATCCATAGACAATCTCAAAGGGTGAAAATTGAGTAGCAAAATGAATGCTCCTATTATATGCAAATACAACATAAGCCAAACATCCTTCCCAAGTTTTCAAGTTCTGGATAAAGTTTGATTCAAAAATTCAGTTTGTCCATCTATTTGGGGATGACAAGTAGAAAAGAGTAGTTCAATCCCCCACTTTCCCCACAATGTTTTCCAAAAGTAATTCAAGAATTTAGCATCACTATCCGAGACTATAGTCTTAGGCATGTGATGTGAGTGTTGGAGGCCCGAGACGAATTTGGATTCTTGCATGGTTTAGAGTAATCAGACCCTGTGCTGTGAAATACAGCAAAGCGCAGTTTCATGGTTTCTTCCAATCGAATGCCCAAAATTCGTCCAATAGGTCTGCAAATTTAACCGAAGTCAGAGAACTTATTTTTGTATCTTCTTGTACAGAGCATATCCAATTTGAACGGTCAGATCGTGAGATATGGATTTCGGAACATATTGCTTTTGTTAATTCATAATCTGCTATTCGCAACACTTATGCAGCCTCGGTTTAATTGGCGATTGAAGGTCTTAGTGTATTCTGATCTAGCTAACATTTTTCCCAGTGATAGAGGGTGTATCAAGCCATATTCTGACAAAATGAGATCAAATTCTAACGGTCTGATTGTGGGATATGAATTTCGGAACATGTTGTTCTCAAAGTGAAAGTTGGCACGCGAGTTATTGAGACTGGATCGAGCTTAACAAATGTTGCGCATGTCGGAGGTCACAGTCCCTGCTAGAAGATGCCAAGATGGGTATTCATTTTACTTATTATGCCTTTTAATTAAATTAGTCCATTAATTTGTGAGAATTTTGAATTTTAATGTAATTAGCTAATTTCCTACTTTTAAGAATTAAGTTAGGATGAGTTTCTTACTTAGGTAAGGTCCAATTTTAATAGGATTTTAATTAGATAGGACTCAAATAAAGTCTAGGAATTAGAATACTAGGACCAATAAATTGTAGCTTATTTAAAGGCAGGTTTCACCCCTTTTGAAGACAGATTTTTGAAGTTAATTTCATTATGAGATTTGAGAGAGATCTATTTGTTTATTGAATTCCTATTCCAAAGATAATTAGGTTGAATGTATCTTAGGGTACATACAAAGGTTGATTCTATGATACTCATATTTATCATAGAGTAGATCCTCGAGTAGGCGTTTGATTGAACCTCTGGTTTACATTCGTTTCTAGCGTAGTAGTTGGTTAGGGGTTGATATTCTATGTTTGATTGGGTTACTATGGCATAATACGCTTCTTCCATCTCCGTTCTTTTTTATCCTTCTATTTTATGTAACTTTTTGTTGGGTTGCACAATCTATCCTTTTATTTTTGTTAAATTTGAAATTTGATTGATTGATGTGTTTTTCTTTACACAAGAATAATTTCTCAACTCCATGTTTGCATTCCGCAAGCAAAAATTCACATTATTTTTGTATAGGAGCCAGGTTGGAATTATTATTGTTGCAAATTCATTAATATTCTGAATTCTAATCGTGTTTTTCTTTCATTTTAGATTTGAAATTTTGAAAATTGCCCCTTTAATCCTAAAAATCTGTTTGGATCTATATTCAAGAGTCATCTGTAAGGACTTAGGAGTTTCATTTTTCAATTTCGTTTTCACTTTTCGAGTCAGTGTAGGGTCCTGCGCAACATAAATTGAGAAAAAAATGTATATTATTTTATTAAAATTTTTGAAAATTAAAATAAATTGAGAAAAAAATTATGTTGGTCTAGAACACCTTATCTTCCATCCTATAAATGAAATTTCAATTTCATTTTGAGTGATTTTCATAATTTTTGGTGTATTTTCATTCAATTCCTTCCAAATTGGGGGTCTAAACCCATGAGAGTCTTGGATATCTGGCTTGAGGACAAGGACTTCAATCTGATGGTGGAAAAGATGTGGAATTCCATATGGCCAATTGGCTATGCCAGTTCCAGATTTAAGGAGAAAATTAAGGCTATTGAAGCTGGTATTAAAGACTGGAACACGGTAGACCCTAGAGACCCCCTGGCTGGATGAAATGCGTTGGTTAAATAGTTGTCAAATAAGATAATTGAGGCCGAGACCGCAAAGCCACATATACCAGAGGCTGATCAGCAGAGCATCCTCAACCTGCATGGACAACTGTAAAACCTCGCAAGGAATATAGATAGCATGCTCCACCAAAAATCTAGGATAAATTGGATTCATATTCGGTATGCTAATACTGCTTTCTTCCATAGTTGGGTAAACAGGAACAGAAGAAGGAATGTCATCAAGGGGATTTGGAGTGGGAATATCTGGCTGGAGGAGCCTGAATATGTCAAGTAATGTTTCTTGAACCACTTCCAGAACAGGTTTGCTGAGCAATACTAGAGCAGGCCTAAGGTCTGCGGTATACCTTTCAAACAGCTTTCCAGGGACTCTATGAATCTGCTGATGAAACCCTTCTCTGTGTAGGAGATAGCGGAGTCTTTACAGGGTAGTAGCAGTAGCAAAACTCCTGAACCTGACGGTTTAAACTTTAAATTTATTAAGCATTTCTTATACCTATTTAAATCTAATATTTCTAACTTATTTTTGGAGTTCTACGGGAATGGAAACTGGCAAGAGGAAGCAATGCAGCCCACATTACCTTGACAGCCAACAAGGATACATCTCTACACATCAATGACTATCGGCCCATAACTCTACTAGGAGCAATGCCAAAGCTAATATCTAAAGTTCTGGCCAACAAAATCAAAGGTTTGATGGAGGATATCATATCTCCAAATCAGATGGCTTTTATCCAAAACAGGAAGCTGTTGGACAGTGTCATGATAGCTAATGAGGTGGTGGATGAGCTGAGGAAATAGAGGAGGCAGGGATTATTCTTCAAAGTTGATTTTGAGAAAGCCTTTGATACCATTAATTAGAGTTATCTGTTTGATGTTATGATTCAAATGAGATTCCCCAGCTGCTGGATCTGGTGGCTAAGAAGGATCATGGAATCTGCCTCCCCATCTATTTTGATTAATGGGAGTCCAACTAGGGAGGTTTACCCTAGGAGGGGGGTAAGGAAAGGAGACCCCTTGTCCCATTTCCTCTTTCTAGTAGCTGCTAAAGGCCTTTTAGTGCTGATAAACAGAGCTGTGGATCTCAACATGTTCAAGGGTCTAGAGATTGTCAGAGAGAAATTAGTGGTCACTCATCTGGAGTTTGCAGATGACACCTTGTTGTGGGTCAAGCTAATTGGAATACTATAAAAGCTCTCAAATCTGTACTGCAGGTTCTTGAGATCACCTCTGTCCTTAAAATTAACTTCTCCAAGTGCAGCCTTTCTGGGATCAATATGCAGTAGGATACATTAGAAGACATGGCCGCCTATATGGGGTGTAAAACTAGCTCCCGTCTAGTCAAGTACCTGGAGCTACCAGTGGGAGCAACCCCATAAAGATTTGTAACATGGACCCCTATCCTAGATAAATTCAAAAGGGCCTTGAACCGCTGGGCTTATAGACAGCTATCTTCAAGAGGAAAAATCACTCTTATTAACTTTGTCGTTGCAGTTCTACCCTCACAGTACTTTGCATTTGCTAAAGTATCGCCCTCAGTCATCAGAAAACTCACTGTTGCCCAAAGGTCCCTTTTCTGGTACAATAGCCAGGATAAGAAGAAAACCGATTGGATTTCTTGGAAAAAGATCACTGAACAGGTTGATAAGGGTGGGTTGCGAATTAGGAGCCTGGACAACTTCTCAGATGGAGAGGGATTAGAAGGGGTATGGCATATGCCTCTAGATGGTGGGAGGATATTCATACAATAGTGAACTCCAGCTGGTTCTGCCAGTCACTGGAGTAGGTTAATGGTGAAGGAGTTAAATTTTGGCTGGATATGTGGTATAGTAATATCTCCTTCGCTAATATGTTTCCTAGACTTTTCAAAGTAACTTCAAACCCTGAATCCTTTATATCTGACTATGGCAGTTGGGAGGGGAACACATGGTTATGGAGAAGACAACTAAGGGAAGCAGAAAATATTGATCTAACAAACTTGCTTGCTTCTCTACGGGGGTGTCTCCTTAGCAGAACGGAAAAAGATAGGTATTTCTTTGATGGTAACCAAGAAGGGCAAAATACTGTTAACCATGCCTACAAACTTATTGCTGCTGAAGGGCCTGAAGTTTATTTACAGCAGAAGGGACATAATCTATCTAGCATTTGGAATAGGATGGTGCCTACAAAGATATCCTTCTTTATATGGAAACTGATGCAGGATGCTATTCCAACAAAAGCAATACTACACAAAAGGAAAATCTTACTTGATGCATAGGAAGCACTCTGTCCTATTTGTTCTACTGATTTAGAAAAAGTTGATCACCTATTTTTTCATTGCCCCTTCTCTGTGCAGGTCTGGGGAGAAATCAGAACGTGGCTGGCCACCCCAGCAAGAGACCTACTGCCTCATAGCCAGCCTCCATCTCTAGAGAATTTTGAGGGTACAAAGCCTTCCCAGATTAGTAAGGAGAGCTAGTCATCTACATGGGCAACAATGATATAGCAAATTTGGTTAGCACGCAACAGTCTTCACTTCCAGTTGGTACCAGTTAATTTTATGCATTTTGTCATAAAATTCAAGCAAGCAATATGGTTGTGGCATAGAGCTAGAAGGAAACATTTTTTCATACTCTTTTAATGACTGGTTGATAAATTTTGTGGTGTGTCTACAAAATAGTTGCTGATGGTGCAGCATTATCCATAATCTGAAATCTGATTGCCATTGGCTATCAGAAGGAGAATGATTCACTAGAGCATTTGGGGTCTACAATGTGTTATTCTCTATGTGTGGTAATATGGTATTTGAATCAAAGTGTAGAATGGTCCTATAAAGTGTGTGTTCTAGTGCTCATCTCCCAAGTGGATATAAGGATAATTGATAGAGTTAGTACCTCTCCCTCTTACACTTGTATTGAGCTATTTGACGGTTTTCCATATCTATCATGACAGGTAAGTAGGAGGATTCAGAGGTTGTCACAATCTTTACAAAATCAGAGAAGGAACACATTCCTCCTTTGAGGGAGTAACCACCACCCCCAACCACCACTTTTTATATTAACAAGGAAGGGATTGACTGTTTATTGGAATCCATGTTGTACAGGGTAGGAGAAGGCTGCACAAGGTATCTGGCCCACACATGCTCATGATCTCATTGAAGGGAATTATGGTGATATTTCTCCATGCCTTACTCATGACATATCCCACTGATGCATCCAACGCCTTATTCATGATACATCCCACTGATGCACTTAATATGGAACCAATGGATCCCATGTCTAAACCCAGCAACTACAGCAGATAGTGGTCAGGGGGGAGGTCAGTTTTGTGCATAAATTATTATGCTCATCCGAGTGATTAAGGAGTGATTGGAGTGATTTGTTTGATTATGAAGGGGACACTTGCCTACTAAGCACAAAAACAATCACACGATCAGGAAGCTATAAGGTAAGCAGGTATAGCTGAGACCATACGGGATCAGTAAAGACGTCTGTCGTTATTAAAGTTTATTTTGAAGGCAACCTGCATAGCGGATAGTTTCAAATGATCAATGTTACAAGATTTGTACAATCATATAACTATGACGCTATAAGGCACACAGGGTGAGCCATACACCAAGTGTTGCTTGATGTTGGTAATGACACTTGGGGCTACCAAACCACTTAACTTTTATAACAATCTGTATAGCTGAAGATCAATTGATCAACGTAATTGTGCGTGGTAGTTTAAGGGTCTCTGGAGGTTTAGCAGTTTCATCGCTGTATATTTTTTTTCTATGTATATTCTTACTCATGCCTTGTACATAACCTTTTATTGTATTTACGAAATTTTTCTTAATAAAAAAAAAAGGGATCAACCTGGGTAACGGTGCAGGTGTTAGGTTCTGGACAAATAAATGACACCATAACATAACTCTTATTGAGAGATATCAAAGGCTATTTTGGGTAACTTCCAACAAAAACACGTTCATAGCAGATATGGGTAGTGGATCAATGACAGCTGGCACTGGAACTGGACTTGGAGGAGGCAATTGAGGAACTTTGAACTAACTTATCTAACCGATTTAATCTACTTTTTGCAGGGTATAGCTCCAAATCAATTCAGCAAAGATACATATGTATTCGAAGGAAACATAGAAGGTAGTTATATAGTCAAGACAACCTACATTCATATTAACTTGAGTGCAAACAATCCCCTCACAGTAAAGGAAACTTCCAATCTCCAATGTGTTTGGAACCAATTCACACCAAAATAATCATCTTTTGCTGGAAGCAGATACAAAATGCACTTCCAGTAAAGACAGTACTTCAACATATGCATATTATCCATGAAGGCCATGAGCTGACTTGTATCCTCTGCAAATATGGTAATGAATCAATTGATCACTTATTTACTAACTGTGTGATTACAGTGTGAATTTTGAATCAGATAAGAACCTGGAAACTTTAGGAAGACATGGGAATCCTTTAGGAATCACAGGCTCCCACATTGTGGAATTTTGTGGTTGGAAAACCAAATTCTGTTACTACAGATGCTTTGAAGTCAATTTGGCTAGCAATGGTATGGTTTAACTGGAAATCAAGAAAATGGCACACGTTCAAGTAAAAGATGCGAACATACCAAAGATCGTGCATAGTATTTAGAGGGCAACATGGTTCCGGATCAAAGCAAAAAGAACAGGTAAATATTTTCCTTATTCTTTACCAGATTGGGTTCAAAAACCAATTTGTCGTTTAACGTTCACACTTTGATCCTCTTTGATGATTGTGGTGGTCCAAGTTCAGCAATAGATAAATGAATTTACAGAATCTTACACGGAATATAAGACATTTCCCTCTTTGTAAGTCTAACTGCATAAGAAAGAGGAGATCATTTAATACTAATTTGTTCATTTATGTAGGTGCACGTGTGGGAGGAACCATGGAGCAGTGCCGGTTGGACGGAATAGTTCCCAATTCTTTTGGTTTCTCTGCAATAAAGACCATTTAAGAGAAGGAACATTATCACATAACACAACACATACCTTTCTTTTCTGTATATTTGCGCAGGTGCAAGTGTGGGGAGAAATCATGGAGCAGTGTTGGTTAGAGGAGTTAGTTCCCAATACTCTTGATTTTTCCCTGATCCAAAAACTTAAAAGGTGCATAGTGATGTCAGAAAAAAAAGGCACCTCTGTAGCTGTACAATCACACAACAAGAAAAAAAAAGTGAGTAGCTGAATAGATTTGAAGCACCATAAATCCTACTTAGTCTTCGCTAAAATCAGAGAGATCAATGAGGTTACTCCCCTACAACAGGTTACATATCCATACTGTTTGTTCTTCACTACATAGGAATGGGGTTCAAAGAACAATCCCACAACTAGTTAGGCAAGAAGGTTGAGCTGTGTACCAATTCTAGTGATTGATAAGTTGAGATTGATGGCTCTTGTATGCCATTAAATCAATACGTGCAGGTTGAGCTGAGCAAAGCTCACAGTTATGACTCCTGCATAAGACTGATAAGTTGATGCTTCTACTGCATGCTAAATTGTGTACCAGAGCTGGTCTTATAACTTTACAATAATGAGGCTTGTAGAGGCATGTACCAACAAATATTAGGTTCTTAGACAACTTGAAAAGCTACAAGTTCGTATCAATGTTGCAGTAATCTCATTCTTAGAGTATGTAATAGTCAAATGGGTGAGGATTGCGAAATTGTATTATGGTGGAAGCCATATATAGACAGATTGAAACCGGGTTTGAGGGATATGTTCAGATGCTTGTTTAGTCACAGTCCAAGCTTTATCAGGGGATGTCGAGCTACATGGATTTAATTATTTCTTTTTCTTTCTTTTATTTTCTTTCCTTATGTATTTTCTATTTTCTTCTTTCTCATTTGCACATACACTTTACTTTCATCTAAGTCAATTTTGGCATAATTAAAAAAAAGAATCAAATTCTTTGAATTGGCCCGTAAACTCTTCCTTGGTTCATAATGCCCCCCAAGAGTTTGATGTTAATGTGTGTGACCATATAGGTTTCTACCAGCTTGGCAATGAATCTTAAATTAACATAATCATACCATGGCTAATGAATTAAACATTTTTAATTCATTAATCCCTAATTTATGTCCATAAATCACGAGTGACATCTAAAAATATGTTGTGGCCACCCAAATACTAAGAATAGTCTTATTAGGAGATTATCCCTTTCAAGAAATAGTTTATGTGTCATACCCCCTCTCCTTTATCATATCTCAATCTCACATTTTGAGTTTGTTTGTCATCCTCTTTAATATATGCATAAGATTTCGTGCCCCAAAAATCATTATCTTTGAGTATTAATCAGAGACTCTTTTCTAACCAAACTTATGCTTTGCAAAGTCTTCTCCTGATTTCTTACAAGTTACTATAGAGATATCTCTCCTAGTTATTTAGGAGTGGCGAATCCTTTGTTGATCACTCATAATTCTTTCATACTTCATATCACCCAAAAAACTATCCATTGTTACCCATTTATTGTGTAACTCCGAATAGAATAAAAGATTGACACTCCATACTCAAGATTCTATGGTGATCTCAAGTTTAAGGATCACTTACACCTACTATTCTTTAAAGTATCTTGATAAGATGGTTTTCTACCAACTTAATGTTGATATTTATGCTTTAAACCTGCTTATCTTAAATGCTTAATGGTGCATTTTATATCCATTTATTGTGTTTTACCAGGATTTGAGGAGTGTGTTCAGAATAAAGATATTAAGGATAAATGATCCAAATCACATGCTTGTCGCCCCAAATTTACAAGTCTCAACTCAAATATGGAAACCACAAAGTCCACGATGGTGGGAAAGAAAGTGTATGTCGACCATTTTGCCTTTAATGTTGGCTTTAAGCTTCCAATGGAAGCTACTCTTCATGACATAAAGCACTATTTTGTCATCGAGTTAAATCAATTTTTCATTCTCAGACTTTGTGGGGTGCAAGAGAAACTTGGAGAGGAAAGGGGGAGTTCTCATGCAAGAGCAACGATTTCGAAGGGGGGTTCTTGTGTTTTCTATGAATATTAACTTTGATGTTGCATCTTTGTTCGAATCCCATACCATGAGCATGAGATAGAACCTTGTTCTAGGGCATGGTGTAGCCCTTGATGGACTTGGGAATTTATTATGATTGCCTAGATTTTTGGAGATTTTGTTAATGTTGTTTGATTTTATTGTGCCTTCTTCCTAACTTGCACGTGTATGACCAACATTGTGAGTTCACTAAGTGTGGTTGGAGGTCGAGAGACAAAGATCACGTTGGACTTGGTAAAACTAACGACTATCGTCGTAGCATGAGAATGTCTACCTGATTTTTTCTACTGTGAGAGGAATTTCGAAGTATAATGCCTTTGGTATATTCAAGTATGAGATCGATAGATGAACACTTACATATTGAGAGAGGGTAGTAATTAGTTGAGAGAGATTAGGTACTAAAAGAGGAAGATCCGGTAGACAACTAAACAAATGACTAAAAGGATAAACTAAAGAAGAAACTCTCCAAGGACACTAAGTGATGAAGTCATTTATCCTATATCTCTTTTCCAAGTGAAGTTATTATTTACATTCCGTGCATCTTAAACTGAAAAATACCAAAAATCGCTTCATTTTGCATGTCATGTCTAAGTATGTATAGGTTTATCAAATAGTTTAGCATTTAACACTTTACCATTCATCCAAATTGTGTAAAACTGACCACTTTTGGTGCTTATGAACGTACAATCCTCGCGGTTCGACACTCATTCTCATAACCCTATTACTTGTTCGATTTTATGCACCTGCAAATTATACCAACAAGTTTTTGGAGCCGTTGTCGTGGATTGCTAGCTTTGATAATATAATACTAAGTGAGTTTTTAGCTAAATTGGACTTTTTAATTTGCTTACTTTACTTTATGTTCACTTGTGTTGTGAAATCTATGAACCTTTCATAAGGTATAAGTTTAGGTTTGGGAAACCCGAAGATCGAACGGACCTTTCAAGCCAGAAGAAGAGCCCAACGTGGGGTAAGAAGACAACGAAGGAATATGGATGACAATGATGGGATGGTTGTGCTGGCAAATGAGGATGACAAATCCATGGAGGATTTTACCCTTCCTCTAAGGCGTGTAATTCGGCCTTCTGGTAGCCTTAATGTATCATGTCCTTCAGCCACTTTCTCGCCATCTTTGAGTCCTTCAACAAACTTCTCTTAGACGACATGGACACCCTATTGGCTTGGTAGGTGATGCGAATCTTAAGGTATATAATTAATGAACAAATAATCATGAAACAAGCTAAAATACACTAAAATCACTATAAATCGAAAGAGAACGGTATCAATTATAGCAATAAAGAGGTTAAACCACAGGGAAGCAAATGAAACTCTTAGCATGCAGACTCATTAACCCTAACAACATTCCAAAAATTAGAAAAAGAAAATTGAGATGTATAGTGACCAAGTAGGAAATAAAAATCATAAATGACATGCATGATTAAATTGAACTACATAAAGAAAGAAAAAGCACACAATTTTTATTGAAATTTAATGAGACAAAATTACTCCTAACATGTTTCGGGTGACTAAAACACACAAGACCAAACTAAAGCCCCTAGTTTGATTTTATGCTAATAGAAAAGTGTTGATTTGTCCCTCTAACATACTGAACATGTAATTAGAATTGTAAATCTATAGCATGCTGAACACAGCATATAAATTCATTCTCATTATACTAAAATTCTAACAAGATGCGTTATAAATTTTAATATAACTTCTAATCACATAAACACCATAATCCACCCTTAAGAATTCCTTTTTTCAAAAAAGGATTTAACTAGACTAAGTATGCTCCCAATTCCGTATCGCGCCATGAAAATTCTGAAAGAGAATGTCATTTTTGGATCAAAAGAAACGAAGAAATAATTTATTCTGAATTTTTCCTCAAAAAATTACAAAATTGTATTAATTTCCCACCAAGAAGAACTCAACCAAAACTAAAGGCGGGGACCTAAAATTAGACCACCACTCAAACTTCCCCCTCTACTACGTACATTGGCCCCAATTTATAGAATTCCTCCAAGTCTAGGTGATAAATATGAGAATTTCAATACAATTTAAAGATAAAGTCTAAATAATAATCAAAAACCTAAATTTTAGGCTTTGATGTCAATCTTCAACCTCCTTCTCAAGTCTTTGGATATGTGAGCCTAAGAATGCTATATTTGATCAGATCATCAAGTTGGTTCATGTTTATCTGGATCCAATTCAAAATCTTTGGCATTTGCTTATTCATTGAACCTGTACAGTTTCTTGTTACCGACTTCAGTGCAATATTTTGCCTATTTTTGGGCCACAATACAGCTGGGATTCTTCTACGAAGATGTGATACGTCGTTTGGGCTTTCCATTGTTATATAGCACATCACAATCGGATCTCTGGATATCGACTTATGGCTCACCAACCTAGACTGCGCAGAACAGAATAGTTACTGGATAGTTTTGCTAACTGAAGTTCAAGCTCGATTTTGTCCGCTTCAAAATCCAAATCTGGCAAAGTGTTCTTCATGGACGTTGTATTGCTTTGTCCAAACTTTTCATGCATATCCTGGAAGTCCATATCAGACACTCCTAGCTCAAGTTCTGATTTTTTGAATTTGGACGTTGATTACTGAAATTTTGTTCGTGCCTTACTCGAAAATAGCTAATTTTATCCAATGATCATTACCTGCACATAGAATACTAACAAAGCATAAATCATGCCATAAAAATATTAGATCCTATGTAAATAAGTATAAATCACACAAAACCATCATGAAATCATCTAAGTAAAGATGTACTATTTGATTTACATCAGTAGGTTGGGTACAACTTGGGTTGCATCACTTTGATAGCACAATTGACCACAAATTCAAATAATTTCATGCAGGAGACTCGAGCAAATTTTAATGGTCAAACGGTGACCATGAGAAATTTTGAGGACCAAGTTCAGTAACTAAGAAAGCAATTCTTTGAAAGACAACAAGGGGCCTTACCAAGCGCTACGGAAGGCAATCCCAAGGAACATTGCCAGTCTGTAACTTTATGAAATGGGAAGAATTGAAAGAAAATCCCGTACATGTCCATGCGGAAAGAAAAAGATGGATTCAAAGCCTGTAGAGCCAGGGCATCAACAAAATGATGAGTAGATGCCACCCATATCATTCCCGCAAAGGCTAAAGCAAAACAAACTGGACAAGCAATTCCAGAAATTTCTTGATGTCTTCAAGAACTTAATATCTGAGGCAACTTGAGAAGCTATAAGTTTGGATCAATGTTGTTTCGACCCCATTCCTAGAGTACGTGGTAGTCAGCATGTTATGATTGTAGTTTCAACTTTACAGGAGAGGTTGAACTCCATGAATGTGATCCTTTTTTCTTCTTTAATTTTGTTTCTATTTCCTTCTTCACATTTGTACATAAATTTTAGTTCCTTCTTAGTTAATTTTTGTATAACAAAAAAAATTCCATATTAATATTCCCGTTGCTGAAACTCTAGAGCAGCAACCACATTTTCCTTACATTGCTTGTACTTGATCACGTAGTCAAACGCCTCTATGAACTCAACCCACTTGGTGGGTCTCCTGCTGAGCTTTTGCTGGCTCTTGAGGTTCATCAGGGACTCATGGTCTGTGGGATGATGAATTCATTTGGCCATGGATAATGCTGCCAATTCTTAAGGGCTCGAACGAAAGCGTACATCTCCTTGTCATAGGTTCGTAATTCAATGTAGCACCATTCAACTTCTCACTAAAGAATGCAATTAGTCATCCTTGCATCAACATTGCACCAATACCCACACCAAAAGCATCATACTCAATTTCAAAAGTCTTCACAAAGTTAGGCAAAGAAACTAAAGGAGCTTGAGATAACTTCCCCTTTATGAGCTTGAATGCCTTGTCTTGCTATTTTTTTTCACTTGAATGGTGCATTCTTCTCGATTACCGCCGTTATAGGGGAGATTAGGCTACTAAAGTCATGTACAAGACACCTGTAGAAGCTAGCCAAGCCGTGGGAACTCCTCACCTAACTCACGGACGTGGGCATTGGCCACTTCTAGATGGCCCTCACATTCTCTTTATCCAATTCAATGTCATTCCTGCACACAACAAAAACAAGAAACATAAGCTTGTCTATGCTAAAGGTACACTTCTTAAGTTAGCATAAAGCTTCTCCTTTCGAAGATCCAACACATTCCTAATATGCACAACATGCTCATCTAAGTGTTTCGAATAGATCAAGATATCATCAAAATAGACAACCACAATTTTTTTAGGAAAGCTCGTAAAACATGATTCATAAGTTGCATGAAAGTACTAGGGCTTTAGTTAATCCAAAAGGCATAACCAACGACCCATACAATCTATACTTAGTCTTAAACGCACACTTCCACTCATCACCTTCTTTCATACATATTTGATGATATCCACTCCTCAAATCAATCTTGGAACTCATCAAGCATATCATCTAATCTAGTAATAGGGTGATTATACTTTACTGTTATGTTGTTGATGGCTCTGCCATCAGTACACATCCTCCAAGATCCATCCATCTTAGGCATGAGTAGCACGGGGGTGCATGGGCTCATGCTCTCTTGTGCGTGCCCCTTGGCGAGTAACTCATCTACCCGCCTCTGCAACTCCTTCATCCCTCGAGGGCTACTTCTATATGTTGGCCTATTTGGTATGGTAGCTCCAGGAATGAAGTCAATTTTATGCTTTATGCCTCATACCGGGGCAAAGCCGCGGGTAGCTCCTCGGGCATGACATCTACGAATTCTTGCAAGAGAAAAACAATTTTTCTTGGTAGACTACCAGCGAGGTCGTTAGTTGTGATTAGGGTTTCCTTGTACATTAGTACATTCATGGAAACATGAGAATTTAAAGCACTCTTGATTTCACTCTTTTGGGCCAAATAAAATTCTTTTGTGATCTCTTTCTTTTGTTCTTCACTTTTTTCGTCCTTTTTTTCTTTCACGGCTTCTTTTCCTTTAGTTTTTGTCTCTCTTTCCTTTTCTCTCAAATTTCTCAATTTGCATTGGTCTTCATTGACCTGTTTTGGAGGTAAAGGTACTATTATACTATATGACTAAATGAATACCTATTCGAACGGCCCTCATGGGTCATACTCTTGGCAAATTGCCATGGTCTTCCAAGTAGAATATGCCATGCATCCATGGGTACTACATCACAAATAATATCATCTTCAAACTCTCCAATCACAAGAGGAACTATCACCTGTTTAACCATGTGCATCTCTCCATTATCGTTCAACCACTGAAGCTAATATGGCTTTGATTGTTTGATTGTCTCACGATTCATCTTTTGTACCAAGTTGGTACTAGCCGCATTCGCACAACTTCCTTCATCTATGATAGTATTGTAAACGTTTTTAGTAACCAAACAACATGTATAAAAGGGATTCTCACGTTGTTTTTGGTCATATTCTTCTTTGGTTTACATGTTCAAAACTCGTCGAACTACAAACACATCTCTCACTACAGCCTCAGTTTCGACCTCCTCAATCTCATCTTCAATCTGTTTGGCCTTGTTTGCCTGATGAGCACATACGTGATGCACTTTTTGGTGCAAGTGTACATGTCGCACAACTAATACAATGATGAGAAGAGTGTCGAACCACAGGGATTGTGATGATAATCACCAACGTTCAGTGAGTTCTATGCAATTTGAACAAAATAACAAAGGGGTGAGAACTAACCTACAAACTAAAAATTGGAAAAAATACTAAAATAAAGAAATTGTAAAATAGAGTATGCATGCGTATAATACTCAGATAGAAGATCTATGGCTAGTGACTTCACCGCCTAGTGAACTTAGAAGGTTTCTATTTATGATAGTCTTAGGATTTGTTGTGTTGTTTTCGACCAAATTTTCCTCTCTTAGTCACTTGTCTCTCTCTAGCTGCAAACAACCCTCTACGATATATACGCATGCTTCTTTTGAAGTCACACTTGAATACATCGAAGGCTTTGAGTTTAGCAGATCCACAAACGGTAGCGATAACCCCATAGGAATTTTCATCCTACGGAGATTACGGTTCATTTTACCATTCCTAGCATGGTTTGTGTCTATCGTCCTCCCACAATGCTTAGTAAACATGCAAATGTTGATCAAACGTGCAAGTTAGGAAAAGCACAATAAAACCAAATAGCCCAACAACATTTCAAAAGATCTAAACATTAGAAATCCGCATCTAAGTTAACAAGTGTTACATTTCTATCAGAGACAAGAGTTGTAGCCCATTGCTTAAGACATTATAAGTCTACAACTAAATTCAAAACAAGCTACATCAATGCCCTAAATTAGGTCTCAAGCCATACAAAAGTTCAGTTCATAAAGGCAAGAAACCCCCTTGGATGAATCCGGAGTTGTTGGAGCTCCTTCGTCTCCATGGCTCCTTTCCAACTGTTGCTGCCTTGTGCCCCGGATCCTAGAAGTAATCTACCCCATAATGGTTTGATGGGAAGAATTGGTACGTGGTTTCAAGGGAAGACATCTCAGAATCATTCTCCTTCAGAGAGATGGAAATAATTAATACACGATTATAGGGAAAACGTTCCCAGAGTTCCAACCCCTCCCAGAATCGAAACCTTCTAGAATGCATTATGTTTTACTATCTCCCGGAAGATATGCCTGTAAGTTAGCTTCCTCGTGAAGCTTGTGAGAGATAGTGTCTTCGGGTAACTATGACTTAGTTAGTTTCCGTTGGAAGCTTTGAACAAGATATTTTCCATTGGGGCTGCGACTTGAAGATATATGGCGTCCAAATTGGGGTTGCGACTGTAAGTAAGCGCATAAAGGTCATTCTACACTTTGTTTTGTAATTTCCCACCAAAATAGATATGTGGCGTCCAAATTGGGGTTGCGACTTGAAGATCTGGGGCCACGACCTTGTGATCAAAATCTTGTATATTATGGGGCTTTTATGGTTTTTTTCCTTTCTTTTCTCAAATTGGGCATTTAGTGACTTGAAATTAAAAAAAAGAATAGAGATTGGCAATAAAAATGTGTTCCACTATCAATATTGAGCCAACTTAGACCAAACAATTCTATATAAAATAGGTATAAAATTGACTCATCAGTGCCTCAGCCTGATCTTCCGATGAAATCTCACCATCAAGCTTAATGAGCATAATACGTTAATTCGGGCACCGGCTCGCAATATGACCTAAAACTTGGCACTTGAAACATTTAATATCCAAGTGTCTTGATGTAGAGGGTGTAGAAGTAACTTGTTTAGCCATAGGTTTTGTCTCGGATTTCTTTGATGGTTCAGACTTGGATTTGTCCCACTTAGGATTCCGTTTTTCCCACTTAGAAGTTTTTTTCCATGACGAACTAGGGTTCGAACTCGAGCTCACTTTTCTAACAAACTTTCTTTTGAGTTGATTCTTCACTTTGATGGATCGGTAGAGCATGTCCTCAATCTCTATATAGTGCTTCAACTCAACAGCATCAGCAATGTCTCAATTTAGTCCCTAAATAAATTGTGCCATAGTAACCTCACAATCTTCCTTAATGTTGCCTCTGATTAATAGTAATTTCATCTTCTTATAGAACTCCTCAACACCTTTGGATGAATCTCATGGTAGAAGTGATTTGGAACAAACCTCCTCCTCGAGATCCATTTCATCTCCTCCCAATCATCTAATGGTTCCTCAACATGTCGTCTCCTAGTATTCAGCACTTGATCCCACCACTTAATAGCATAACCAGTAAAATCAATAGATTCGAGTTTTAACTTCTGGTGCTCAGTATAGTCATGGACCTCAAACACTTTCTCCACTTTCATCTACCACTCCAAATATGCCTCTGGATCTTTCCTTCCTGAGAAGGTAGGTATTTTGATTTTCATGTATACTAGATTATCCTCACGAGCATGTCTCGGGTAGCTGATATCACGAAGGGCCTGATAAGGGGGCTGTCGTGTTTGTCACACTCTCATGTGGCCATGGTTTGGTCTAGCTACTCAGCCATAGGGTTTATAACGATTATCAAATTCAACGGACCAAGCATCAAAATCCCCACGATCATCAAACTCCCTAGCATCATTTTCAGGTGGTTAAAGTGGCTAGCCATGGTTCATCAACCCTCAGGTGGCAGACCTATGGGGTCGATTTTGGGGTCCTGGCTAGTGTATGCTTCGGTATTCATACGGGTGTCCATTCGTATCATACGTTCCTAGGACTCCGCTTTCGCCATGACCAAACGTCATAGGACAAATACGATCTGCTCAAATTTGGCCATTGGAGGTATATCATCCTCTACTGAGTTATTCACAGACTTGTCATTGATAGACATGATTGTACCTACAAGAAAAAGGTTAGTAAACAAAAAACTCACCACTCCCTCACGTGTATGCACTCAAAGATGATCACCCAAGCACTCATGTATCATTCAAATCAACTTTTACCCTCTCTTGAACCTTACCACTCTACCTTTTTACCTCTCAAGTACTCTCACTATAGTTTTTGCCAATCTTCAACTCAAACATTTTCCTCAAGCCAAACAATAATCCGGAATGGACTGGAACTTGATTCAAGATTTAGAATTACGGAAGAAGAACTATCATTTCAGGAACTGAAATAGGATGGCGGCATTGGGTTTGAGTATGAGGAATTCATACTCGTGACAAACTGTTTTAAGGACTCCAAACAAATGAAAACAAATAAACTAGAATAGATCTCTTTCAGATTGTACCAATTTCGATGAAGCACTATTTTGAGGGCCTTGAAATCTTTTTTTATTAATCTGCCCCCCTTGCATCTGCTTTTGAATCGAAAGGAATACCAATTTTTTTGAATGATTATTTTTTAAAACCAACAAGGTTACAACTTGAAACTTGAAGAACAATACGAAAAGTAAAGATAAACTGTTGTTGTTTTTTCTTCAACTGCATATGAAACATGAATCCATGGATTATTCCTTCTCACCAACTCAAACGCATTCGTCAGGTAGCCATCAGAGTTGGCAAGGCTCCTATGACAACCAAAACTGCTCGCACTCAATCGGACCTCTCCTATGAAGCTATGATAACTCGTCGCCATGTTTGTGAGAGACTAGGACTTCGGTTCTTGCTCAGTCTCCAAAATCTGGCCAACATCAAGGGGAAGACCTCACTTTCTTCATATCAAAATTTCCATCTGACTGCTCCGAGGAACGGCTAACTAAGATATTGAATAAACAAGGACCTGTCAAGAAGGTTTCCATAACCCAAAAACTGGATAGATCAGGGCAGCATTTTGGATTCTTAAGGGGATATTTTTGATGTAGGCCTTCAATTATTCCAAACGAACAATAAATGGATTGGATCCTACTGGCTACATGCCAATATAGCTATATATTCTATGAACTCATCTAGAAGCTTGCGAGTGAAGGTGGCTTCTATGATAGCTGCTCCTTCCCCTGTGCCACTCCGGCCTGATCCTTTGATAGCTAAGCAGGCAGTGGTTGCCATATCCAAACTTCATCCTATCCTCAACCTCTCGTCCAAGGAGGGTGTATGCCCTTGTCTTAATAGGAGTAGAACCCAAATGAGTCGCGTACCCTCCAGTTGGCCATGAGGAAAATAAGTTATTTGTCTATAATATTGAGACCTCTTGGCAATTGTCAGTTACTAATTTGGAGAAAGTTCCTAAGGACTTGGAGACATTGATGCCGCATCACACAAACTGGCTCATGATTTGGCTTTCGGCTATTGTCCCTTGGTGTTCTAATACTCCTGCTCCATGTAAAATGGCTACCACCTTGACAAGATTATGTCGGTTGCAAATATTTGGGTTACCCCTCCCCATATGGACTGTTGAGAACCTTCATGCAATTGGGATAGAATTTGACACATGATTAAGGTGGATGATGGTCAATTCAAAAATCTTATTTGGAGGCAGCTATACAATTGGTCCAAATTGACCTCAACCGCCCTCTACCTTAGTCCCTTCCAGTCTTTGTTGATAGCACAATGATCTCCCTTCACATTATGGAAACAGTAGACTCCCGACCCAAGTCACACTAGTCCTTAAGCTATGAGGATGATTCAAAGGATAGTTATAGTGACTCCTCTTCAAATGAATTGTTATATTCAACCTCTGGCATCTTTAGTCCACAGATATCAGTAAATCCTTCAAGCTGCTGTGAGCACTACAGCCTTATTGATGCTTCCCTATGATCCTGCATGGTGGTACTGGTGCACATTTAGCGTATACCAAACCCATTAGGTGGACAAATCTACCCTTTTATTGGACTCCAAGCTTCTGATGGAAGCTACTTGATGTGGTATATAAAGCACATAAATATCTTGGCCGAAAGGGGAGAAAATAGTATACGGAAAGTAAGGGTTTTGGGATCACTTGTTCGTGAGCTAGTGCTCAATGGCGGTTGACTTCAATTTCATTGTTTATTGTCATAAACTCAATATTTGTCATTTGTAGAATTGCCTTAAGCATGAGCTAAGACTCTTTGTTCAGGGGCGCAATATAGCCCTTGATGAACTCGGGATAATGTAGAATGTTTATCTTGTCTTAACACCAATCTTGTGTTTGGTTTGGCTATATTTCATCCCCATTTATTTATGTTTGGACGGCATAGGTAGATGCACTAAGAGTAGTGGGAGTCCGAGAGGCACAAGTTATGCTAGGCATAGCAAAACCCACTGAAAGTTTTATAGCATGAGAATGCCTATAGAATCTATGCTACCGCGTGTCGATTACCCATGAGCAAGGCATTTTGTTTTCCTTAATGTGATGTTTGATAAGTGCTCATTTGTGAATGAAAGAAGGGCATTAGTCTCGAGGGATGTTTATGCCTAGAATAGGGGAATTCAGTAGGCATAACACTAGGAACGAATCATGATTGGCTAACTATGAATCCACCCAAGGGCGTTAAGTGGTGAAGGTGTGATCCCTGTATATTTCCATCCACTGCATTTGTGTTAAACTTACCTTATTGCATTTTAAATGTCGTTGTTTATGCATAGTGATTAGATTAACCATTAGATCAAAAACGACCTCTTTATCATTGGTTCAAATTGTATGAAACTTGTTACTGTTAGTATTTGTTAACCACAATCCTTGAGATTTGACATATTTCTCATCATTATAATACTTGTGTGACTTGTACACTTGCAAGAGGTGAATACTACAAGTTTTTGCGCATTAGTTAACGCCATATACAGCCTCATCAATTTGGAGGTGGACGAGTTCTCCCAATTTAATGGGGGATTTCCATATCTGAGGGACGTGGCCTAGTTGCTGTGTAATCTAGACATGACATGGAAGATGTCCACGTGACCAAAACCTATTGAGTTAGGCGTGAACAAAGCCGACAGCCATAACAGCATTGTTATGTGGCACTTGTTTGTATGCACCTGAATGTTGCCCACCACACACACCGACAATATCAAAATGAAGAGGTTGCTGTTAATTTTTGCGATTGTGACAGGGAAAAGCACTCAGGTGGGTAAGGTGATCTACAAAGATATTATGCAGTGCATAGCTTCACTGGACAAGAGATCCAGTTTGTTGCACTTCCCATCCTCGATCACGACCTTCTGCTTAAAGGCGCGCGTGTCTCTCACAGCTGATGAAAAAGTGTAGCCCCCTATTTTGGACATCGGGCCAATGTTGATCAACAAACTAGGGGCCTTTTCTGAGAGGATCAAGATCAAGATCGAGGAAGTGCCAGGGTTGTCCATTCAACCCAAGACCACTGAGAAAGGTAAATATGTAACCCTACCAATCACTTTTAGGTATCCAATCTAGTGCCAGAGCTTTAACCGGCCCTACCGTAGCCCAGTGGGAGTCCTTTGTAGAACACACATACCGCTGTGTTGCAATAGTCCACACCAACATCATCCACATGTCTGCAACCCACATAATCCAGTTTCTAGTTTCCCCGCTGTCACCGCCATTGAAATTTACTACACCAATACTTTCTGGAGACGAGGTTGCAAATTCAAATGAAGAAGTGGAGGATGAAGAGGACAAAGATGAGGGCAAGGACCAAACTTAAGATCTCGTGGGCTCTAACTGTGATTCGGCGGTGTACTAAAGAACCATTTGCCTGCTTCATGTGAGTATTCCATTTTAACTCCCTTGTCTTTTATCTACACTGAGGGCAGTGTTACTCTAAGTTTGGGGATGGTTTATCCTATGACTTTACCTACTCTTTTACTGCTTCCGTCATTACTGTTAAACTATTTCAATCCATCATTCGCCTTTGACTTTGAACTGTTTCTTTTGGTTGCTATGGTTTGTGGTTTTTGGACTTTATTCTTGGTATTTTTGTATTGTGTGCCTAGGAGTTTAGGCTGCAATAAGGTCATCACAAAATGATTGAATTACATAGTTAAAAAGGATTGATATTGGGGACATCGTGGGGAACATATAAAAAGGGGTAAATCAAGATTTAGGCATTGATTGACCAGGCATACCGAGCGACTTTTCAAACTAGAAATAACCCCTCTAAGACTAAACAAGTTGGGACAAGTTATGGATATAAAAAAGTAAAAGCCAAAAAAATATATATATGTATATAGCTGAAAGTTTTCTTAGCTAAATCTTATAAACAAGCTAGCTATTTCAAAGAAAAATAAAGAACAAGAGCATCCATCTTTGTATAGAAATGCTCTCGAACTTATTGTATGTATGAATTGCTCTCAAGACTATTGTATGATCTTGATAAAGAGTTTGCAAATATCGTCTTTAAAAACAATGTCTATCTCAGTCGCTGACTGTCTTGGCATGGCAAAAAGCAAGGGACATGAAATAGGTTTGAAGAGTCGGGTAGGACAATTTTTCAATCTTAGCACCAAAGAGGAAAATCTTAAAAAAAATGGATGACCCACATGCATACTTTGTCAATTATTTTGGTACATGTAATTCGCATATTGTGATTGACCATGCGCAATGATGCATAAAATCTCGATTGCTATACGTGATTGTGAAAAAGGGTACGTGTGTACATTTAAGAACTGAAGGATGTCGTAAGATGCATAATGAGTTTTATGAATTACATGAGGACAAGCAAAGGTTTAAGTTTGAGGATATTTGATAAGCTGGTTTTATACCAACTTAATGTTGATATTTATGCTTTAAACCAACTTATCTTCAATGGTGAAAAGTGCATTTTAGATCAATTTCTCGTGTTTTGCCAGGATTTGAGGAATGTGCTCATGAATCGAGAAATTGAGGATAAATGATCCGAATTACATGGCTGTGGACCCAAGTTTACTACTTTTCAAGACATAGAGCACTCTTTTGACATCGAGCCCAATGAACTTTTCACTCTCGGACTTTGTGGAATGCAACGGAGACTTGGAGAGAAGAAGAGAAGCTCTCATTCGAGAGCAACGATTTCAAAGGGAGTTTCTCGTATTTTCTTGTGTTTTCTATGAATATGAACTCTTGTGTTACATATTTTCATGAAGCTCGTGCCATGAGAACGGGCTAGAACCTCTTTCTAGGGTATGATGTAGCCCTTGGTGGACTTGGGAGTTTGTTTTGAATTTTTAGCTTTTTGGAGATTTGTTGATGTTGTTTGGTTTAATCGTGCCTTCTTCCTAACTTGCATATGTCTGACCAACATTTGGGAGTTCACTAAGTGTGTTTTGAGGTTGAGCAATAAAGACCACGCTAGACTTTGTAAAACTAACGATTATCGCCATAGCATGACAATTCCTATGGGGTTCTTTTTTAAAGCCGAAATCAAAAATGTATGTAACAAGAGTATATGTACAATGAAGAAGGAAAAGGAAAAACTAGAAAATTGAAGGATAAAGTCAAAAGAAAAAAGGATCTCGTCCGTGGAGCTTAGCATTTCCTGTATAGTTTGGAACTTCGATCAACCTGCTTGGCTATCACATACTATAGAATAGAGTCCTAAAATAGTGATCCAAACTTGTAGCTTCTCAGGTTGCCTCAGATTCATATTTTTTCATACAGGATTCATAGTTGAGCTTTGCTCAGCTCAGCCTGCATCTATACAGGAGTCATAACTGTCAACATATTAATACATAGGATTGGTACACAGCTCATCCTACTCGACTGATACCCTTAGTTGTTGTGGGATTATTCTTTGATCTCCATACTCGAGTAGGGAAAACTAGCAGGAATGAAAGAAAGTAACAAGTTGACCTGCTATGTTGGAGGCTCATCATCCCTTTATGAAAATACAAGGACAAAGCCTATGGGGTTGTTGCTACCATGAGAGGATTTTCTAAGCATAATGGCTTCGATATGTTCAAGTGTGAGATCGAGAGATGAACGCTTACATATTGAGAGAGGGGAGTTATTAATAGAGAGATTATCTACTAAAAGAGAAAAAAATGGTATACAACTAGATAAATGACTAAAAGGATTAATTGAAGAAGAAACATTCCAATGACACTAAGTGGTGAAGTCATTTACCCTAAATCTCTATTCCAAGTGAAGTTATCATTTACATTCCGTGCATCTTATTTTTTTGTTAAGCCAAATTTTCGTATAATAAAATAAACTGTACATGGTGGGTATTTTGCTACAAGTACGCTCTAGGATACTGTCTTACAACTTGCATTGTCATGATATATTCCCTAACTGCGAAATCTTGCTACCATATTGAAGGTGTAATCTAGGCTTGAAGATACCTAACTTGCTCCAAACTAGGTTGAGAGGACTGAGCTTTTGTTGGTACATGACTCACCAAGAGTCATGTTTGTCATCTTATAAACCCTATATTGGAGTTGTTACACAACTCGGCCATAGGTTCGTAGTCATCAACTTGTCAGCATTTGCAAGGAGAATTCATGCGCCTAGACTGTCATCTTATCAAACCTAGAGTGGTTGGTACACAGCTCTAACTGAATTTCCTTATTTCCATAAACCTCTCAGCCACATTTGAGCAAAGTTAGACTCCTCATAGCCTGATCAGTGGCCTTGATATGTCTTTGTTATGAGCCACGGCTTGTGTGTCTTTGTGGCTTGCCTGAAAGCCATACATACACTAGGCTCCACTATCCAATATGTTAAGGAGTAAGGGAATAGAATTTCCTTTCTTGCCGCTCTTTGACATTGACAAGTTGACGTTTGTATGTACTGTATGATATTCTGTGCATTTGCTTCCACCCCATAGAAATGGTACTTATTTCTACACCTCTAGATTGTCCATATCATGGCTAACCAGATGGTTGTCCAGGAAACATTGTTGGTTTTTCAGGAAACACATGAATCAAGAAAATTTCAAAATTAACAAAAATAAAAAGATAGATTGTACAACCCAGCAAAAAAGTTATACGAAATAGAAGGATGGAAAAGAACGAAGATGGAAAAACTGCATTATGTCGTAGGAACACAATCAAACATGGAGCATCACCCCACCCCAGTCAACTACTACGCTAGAAACGAATGTAAATCATCGGTTAATCAAACGCCTACCCGAGGATCTACTCTATGATAAATATGAATATCATAGAATCAACCTTTACATGTACCCTAAGATGGATGCACCCTAGTTTTCTTCAGAATAGGAATTCAATAAATAAAGATCTCTCTCTCAAAGCTCATAATAAAATTAACGTCAAAAATCTGTCTTGAAAAGAGTGAAATCTACCTTTAAATAGGCTACAATTCTAATAGGCTACAATTTTAATAGGCCTAGGATTCTAATCCCTAAACTTTATCTGTGCCCTACTTAATTTAAATCCTATTAAAATTTGACCTTACCAAAGTAAGAAGCCCATCTAACTTAGTTCCTAAAAAGTAGGAAATTATCTAATTACATAAAAATTCGAAATTCATTTAAACTAATGGACTAATTTAATTAAAATAGATAATAAGGAAAATTAACATCCTTCTTAGAAGCTTCTATAAAGAGTCGTGGTCTCCCACACGTGCAACCTATCACATGCATGATCTAGTCCCCAAAAGTCGCTTGCGAACTTTCAGTTTGAGAGTAGCATGTTGTGAAAATAATAACTCATCATCGAACCGTTAGAATTGGATCTTCCTTTGTCATCATATGGCTTGTGAAGTTCTCTATCAGTGGATAAAATTTCAGTTCGATCGGAACATTTGCAGATCTCTGATCTTCAATAAAATCGAGACTGTGCAGTACTGCGAATAGCAGATCGTGAATGAACAAAAGCAGTATGTTCCAAAATTTATATCTCACAATCGGACAGTTCAAATAGGATCTCCTTTGAACATGAACACGCCCAATGAGTCCTATGACTTCAATTGAATTTTCAGACATATCCGAACTTACTTTAACCACTAAATGGAAGAAACTATAAAATAGCGCTTTGCTGTAATTCACATTGCAAGGTCCAATTACTTTAAACCATGCAAAAATCCAAATTCATCTCAGGACCCCAACAATCACATCAGTTTGGGTCTGTGGGGTGTTGATCAATGGTAGGCCATCTTTGGATAGCCATTTATGTAATTCAACCCATATCTTCATGGCAGTACAACAAGTTTGGAACAAATGCTCCGCTGCCTATTTTTCATTCTTGCGTAATGTAACTTGTATATTTTCCTTCTTGGATTACCTTCCTAACCTGCAGATTAGCCTTTGTGGGCAGGGAATTTTGCATTAGTTTCCAAGCTAGGATACAAATTTAGGTACATACCTTCTCCAAATGGACTGCATAGCCATAGCCTCTTCGTCTGAGTAAGCTTGATCATCATCTAAACATAGTTGTTTATACGCTTCTTTCACTGTGAAATTATCGGTGCTTGTTCCTTGAAAATAGTACTCATCTTTCTCATGTTGTTGAGGTGTTGCAGCCTGCAAAAGCAAATGTGATTTGTTAGGTCAGCAGGTTAATTACCACGCTAGTGTCTTTTCCATTTCTAAAGTAAGGTCCAACTTCATTTTCCCAAGCTAAGGATTCTGCCAAGCTGACCTCTTACTTTTGTGCATTCCTGAATAACATGGGGTATTGTTTTTCTAGGTGTCATTTGTCTATCCAAAACCGGATCCATTCTCCAAACCCTACCTCTATCCTCAAGTTTTGTAACAACCAAGGATAGCTCACAACTTTATGGAGTTCAGTCCACCATTTTGAGGCATATCTGCAGGCCCAAACTAATTAGTCCTTCACCAACGAGCCCGAAGGGGAAATGTAAATCTCCCTTACACAATCCACTACCACGTATTTCTAACTTGCAGGGCCCAAGTGCAACCTCCAAAGTAGTGCACCGATCAACAGAGGACCACTACAGATTGGGCATGGATCACGTGTATAGCTCCTTCGATGCCATCCACACAAATCTTGTTATGATGGTAGCAACTTAAAGCATCCAGTTTCCTATCAGCCCATTGTCTTTGTCACTACTGAAAAATCACACCACCCACCCAAACTCTCATTGAAGAAGGGGAAGACGAAAGTAAGGCTGAGGATGACTGCTCAACCTCTAAAGTCGAGGATGAAGCCGATCTGTTGGGATCGGACTGAAGATCCACCGATTACTCAGGGAAGTAATGTTTATTGCATTATCTTTTCTCTCCACTGAGGGCAATGTTGGGTTTAAGTTTGGGGAGGGGTGCATGTGCATCATTTTAAACTATTTTGCGGTTGGATCATTCTGGTTATTCTACCTATGTTTTGAACTATTTTATGTATGATCTTAACTATTTTATGTATGATCTTAACTATTTCGTTTGGTTGCCTAGACTTCAGTTTAATTTTGTTTTGGACTATCTCTTTTGAACTAAATTATGTTTAGTTTTTATTTGTAGATAATTTGGCACGAGTAGTTGCTTCCTGGATTGGTTAGGAGTTATTGTATGAACTTGCTTGCTCGAAAAAACTACATCATATGCAGTATATTACAAAGTTTAAGGAAGGATTGTATGGTAGATAAAGAATTAGCGAGTGGCATATAGTGGAGACTAGGTAAACATGAAACAAATTTGAATGAACGTACTACGTTGGATAGGAACTTCAAGGGATTTCTCAATTAGAGGTAGCCCCTCTGAGCCTAAAAAAGTTTGGAACAAGTTATGGATAGGAAAAAACAAAAGCGAATAAGCCAAAAGCACAAGTTTTTTTTATGTAAGGAGTAGCTAGGCACTTATGTTATGTACACGCAAAAGCTCAAAGTGCTACTCCAAAAAGAAAAAGAAAAAGAAAAAGAGCATCACTCATGTAAATCAATGCTCTCAAGATGAAAAATTTAGTGCTCTCAAAACTCCAATGTAAAATTTTTTAGAGTACAATAGTAGGCTTACAATTATAGTCTATTTTAATCGTTGACCGCCTTGGCATTAAAAAAAGCGAGGGAGATGAAAATGGTTGAAGGGTCTCATAGGAATATTGTTTAATCCAATGACTTAAGATGGAGAAAGTTCACAGAAAATTTAAGACCTATATGCCCACTTCGCAAAGTCTTAGAAACAAAAAATCTTCTTAAATTAAGTGACTATACGCATTGGTGTAGCGGTTTTTTATTATATTTGTGGTTGTAAAGGTCGTAGCATAAAGATTCATTCAATTTGGGGTTGCGGTTCCGTAAGGAACTTCAGAATTTTGCTTGAGGACAAGCAAAGATATAAGTTTGGGGAGGTTGATAAGTCCGGTTTATACCAACTTATAGTTGCCCTTTATGCTTGAATCTTGCCACTCTTCAATCAATAAAAGTGCATTTTCAAATTCATTTCTCGCTTCTATCAAAGATTTAATGAATATATCACGCGAGTGCAGAAAGATAAATGGACAATATTGTAAGGACACAGACCCACATTTATACAGGTTGCATACGCAATTGTAACACCACCTGATCGTTTTGACGGGAAAGTGGACAAAACCCTATGTGCAATTGAAGTATTGGATGGATGAGTTTGCCCCTTACTAGGGAGAAAATATATGCCGATAGCTTCTCCGGCAAGCTAAGGTATCACGACAACAAAAAATAAAGAATTAGTCCATTTGCAAATCTTGGATCTCTTAGAGCGGAGTAACGAGGGGAGAGAAGACTATAGAGGAGGAACGAGCCCTTACCAACTCGACTTCTTAGCCAAGGTAGTTTCTGATCTATGAGCTCTACCTTTGTTATGCTTCGGGAACCTTGTGTTTTGACAATGAGCTAAACCCATATTCTAGGACATGATATAGCCCCTACGTGTATTTTGTGTTGGATTGGTTTTGAAGGTTTAGTTGTTAGATGAAATATTTCTGTTTTTTGGTTTTATTGCACTTCATTACAAACTAATGTGTGATTGACGACCATTCGTTAGTTCTTAGGCTTGTTTAAGATTCGAGGGATGAGAACCTAGCTAAAAAATGGTAAAACCAATCCGAAATACCATGAACACGAAATTCAAGAGATGGGTGTTCAAGAGAAAGGTGCCACCGTGTGCGGGTTTCATGAGTATGAAGACTCTTAGTAAGTCGCACGAAATTTGAGAGATAAGTGTGACTCTATTAAGAGTGGATTTTGTAAGGTAACGATTCTTGATACTTTAGGCATGAATTCAAGAGATGGTTGCCTACGTATCGCATGAGAAAAGCTACTCTCTATAGAGATTAATGTTTAAGGGAAGAAATCTGGTGGGCAACTAAGGTGTGAGTTTAATAACTGAATTAAAAAATCTAATTCCGTACAAATGCATGTAGAGGTCAAGTCATTGCCTTAAATCTCTAGTCAAGAGAAATTATCCTTTAATTTATGTTCATTAAACCAAAAATACCAAAATGAATTATCTTGTTGAAATTGCATTCATGTCTCAATTTATAGTTTAGTATTTAACCCAAACTGTTGTCCGTTCGAATTGCATGCAAACTAGCTAAAGTTGGTGCTCATCTTCTACAATCCTCATGGTCCAACACTTGACTTATTCACTTTATTACTTGTTCGACTTTTTCCATTTGCACAAAGGACAACTGTACCCGGAAATACCAAAAGGTTACGAAGAAAATCTATAATAGGTACGAGATTCTTAAGGAAATTCGGACTCAATTGGGAGGGATCGTACAAGGTGTCGGGGGATCGAGCAAATGGATTTTGCCTCTTGGAAACATTAAAGAGAAATCTCCTTGATGAACCTCGGAATTCCAACAAGATAAGGAAGTTCTATCATTTGAAGCATGAGCTTCGAGACCTAGATGTCGTGGATCCTTTTGTGCATGTTTGAATGAATTTCCATCTTTTAGAAATATGGA
Organism: Pinguicula moranensis; assembly: GCA_028565015.1. Taxonomy (NCBI): domain Eukaryota; kingdom Viridiplantae; phylum Streptophyta; class Magnoliopsida; order Lamiales; family Lentibulariaceae; genus Pinguicula; species Pinguicula moranensis. The sequence continues at coordinate 62,258 of JAOWBN010110400.1, forward strand.
GTTGAAAAAACATTCACATCATTCAAAGAACTTGCATAAACTTATTCGAGGCATCTAATGGGTTAAGTTTGGAGGATGTTTTCATGCTCCCCAAGTTGGCATTGGAACACACCCTTCAAGGCATCTCATGGGTTAAGTATTGGAGGATGTTGTTGCGCTCCCCAAGTTAAAATAACGATACCCCATTCAAGGCATCTTGTGGGTTAACTTTTGGAGAATGTTGTTGTGCTCCCCAAGTTGAAATTGCACACTCTATTCAAGGCGTCTCATGGGCTAAGTTTGGAGGATGTTGTCAGGCTCCTAAAGTTAAAATTCCAATATCCTAGTGGGAGTATCATGCGAAAACAAGAAAGTTGGAAGAAACTAGAAAACAATATAAAAACAAAATGTTCCATTAGCGGCAGGAGTATAAAGGAAAGCTGATGAGATATATACACTGTCCATCAACTCCGACCAATGACGTCTACGTATATCTATAAGGGAGTTTCAAACACACAGAAAAAAGGTTGTGGTCATCTTTCCTAACCATGTCAGACAAGCCGACAAAGCTTGCCCAGGAGATAGTCGAACTCATCCTGGTGCCCTTTGGAGGACTTTGCCTGGTTTGAACTTATCCTAGCTAGATCTATTAGGCTCAACAGGCATCCAAAAGTCTTTGAGGCCACAAACCTCTCAATCAGCTATTTGTACTCGACCACCAACTGGCGGCGCGTAGTACCCGGAGGAGGAGGGCGACTCAAATACGTGATGAACTCATGCATTGTGACCTGGAGATCATCCATAACCTTTTGGAGAACAAAAGTCATCCTTTATATTTCCAAGGGTGCCGCTGCTAGGGCTATGCGCCAGGTGCATGTCCTCATCCAGTCGCTTCAAATTTTGCAGTCAGGTGGTTGAACAAAAGTCATTGGTTCTAAAGGACTTCAGACCTTTCAGTTTATCAATCTCCATCACCGAGTCAAGAGAATCCGTCTGGGAATGGTTTTGTTTGGAAGAAGATGTTTGACAAGTAGCTAAAGGTACGTTGAACTAAGAACAAAGGACGAGGCTATTTATACTAAAATTCTATGATAAGCCTCGGTATCCAAAGCAGCTCTGTGCCAACTATATGGTCACATGTGTTTACTATCATCATGAATTTTGACTTTCGCCGAGTTGTTGGGACAAATAATACTTTTTCAAACACAATTTCCTTCTTATACTATCAAGAAATTTTATCTTGGTGATGGTACTGAACTTTCATCTCAGCCTTTAATGGTTATTCTATGTCAATTGGAATAAGTGTTGTGAACATCCGCTTGCTCATGTTTATACACAAACACAATCTTACAAGTCATTGACAAAATGCATTCAAATGATCGGAAGATCATTGCTAAAATAGTCAAAGCTTCCTTTATCAGCTTTGGAGGGTGGAATTTCACTTGGTGTAACATTTTCGTGCGTCAGGCCAATCAATAAGTTATCATGAAGTTTCCCTCTCCCAAATTGTTTAAGGTCAAAAAACAAATATTTCTCATCTAAATTTTTTTGGGTGTGCGGTATATGTAGCTATTGTTCTACCACCGTAAAGATGTGTTCCTAAAGAAGAATGGGATCATGTTTTGAGTATGAATCTTCGTCTTCTATAAAGTACTTAGAACCATTGAAAGATTTAATTATGGCGAGGTTTTGCTAATTCTCATTTGGATGAGAAAATGTTCTCAACTTTAGGGAAAGAAGATAAGCAACTGGTGAAGAATATCTCTTGAAAATATTATATTTAAATAATATGGATCCTCAAATTAAGCAATGTAAATTTACATTTCTAAAGATAATTCATTAAAAACAATATTGCAAATCAATTGTCAGACATTTTCATTTACCTAAGAAGTGTATGTACCAATTGGTAATGCTCTTAAAATTAATGTCCACGAAGGACAATATTTCATTGCTAATGAGTGTGCGAAACATTTGAAATGTGGTAGAACCTCTTAATTCCAAAGATAATAATCATCAACGAATAAAATGAGCAAATATTTAAAATGGGCAAAATGAGGATTTGAAAGTTCTTAATGAACAAGATGGCACAATTGATCAAATCTTTGATAACGTTATAGAAGTTCTCGAATAATTTCAGGTGCCTGAAAATGAAGAAATATAATCTAAGTTTGTCATGACTGAAAAATTATAGAGTCAAAATATAATACACATTGATTGAAAAAAAAGTTCTATAATGTAGCACTTTATTTAATCAAAGAAAAGAACATCCAAACCTACATTGTTGATAAATATAAACAAATAAATGATTGACCAACGTAGAAATACTCAATAAATTTGGAGTTGAATTCTCTTGAAAAACGAAATGTTTTTAACATGTAGTCCATACACTAAATGACGTAAAACCAGTTGAAAATAAGAGGTGTTGTGCAAAAAAGAAATGTGAAAATGAAATCATAAGAGGTAAAGCATGATTGCGTGCAAAAGGATTCATCCAATGATCTGATACTGATTATGCTAAAATATATTCTTCTATTGTGGATGCAATAATTTTTTGTTATTTAATATGTCTTGCAATTCAAAAAATATTTGAATTTGATGGATGTTGTTACAGACTATATATATGAACGGGAGTGTTAGGTTGACATGTTAAAATGACATAAGTAGTGACATGTGATCTGGGCCGTTCGTTTTTTAC
>JAOWBN010110401.1:0-44954 GCA_028565015.1 Pinguicula moranensis
CCCCCCCCCCCCCCCCCCAAGATTAAAGCTCAAAATAGATTCAAGATTAATATGAATGGCAATTTAGGTATAAGAGACAGAGTTTATGGTATCCCTATTCTAAATCAAAAAAAGGTTTGAGTTACCTCCCCAAAAGCGCTTCTTTATCGTCATTAACTTTACATCCATTTCCATTAGTCCTTCAAGTATGTGATGGCGGTGTTGTACACATTGCAACAATCAAGATACGGCTTCAGTCTTTTACCATTCACCTTAAACATCCACTTTTTGAGGTGAGAGATTTCAACTGCTCCATATGGAGATATCTAAACAACTTCAAATGGTCCTGACCACCAGGATTTTAATTTACTTGGGAACAACCGAAATTGTGAGTTGAAGATCAATACTTTCTGTACGAGGTAAAATCTTTGCCTGACTATGTGCTTGTCATGCCACATCTTTGTTTTTCCTTGTAAATCCTTGCACTTTCGTATGCATCATTCCTCAATTCATCCAATTCATTTAGCTGTAATGTTCTTTTCTATCCCATAGCTTGCATGTCAAAATTTAAATTTTTTCATTGCCCAATAAGGCTTATGTTTAAGCTCCACAAGGCGGTGGTATGCTTTTTCATAGACTAGACGATATTAGGACATGTCAATGGGTGTTTGGTATGTTTTTCTATCCCATAGTGCATCATCCAACCTTCTTGCCCAATCCTTCATGGAAGAACCAATTGTTTTTTCTAAAACTTTCTTTATTTCGTGGTTGGATACCTCATCTTGGCCATTGGTTTGTGGGTGATATGCCAATGCAATACAATGGCGAACTCCATATTTCGTGAGTAGAGCTTCAAATTGTTTGTTGCAGAAATATGATCCTCTATCACTGATGATGCATCTGGGTGTTCCAAAGCGTGTGAAAATATTATTTCGAAGAAATTTCAAGACAGTTACAGCATCATTCGTATAAGTAGCGATTGCATCAACCGATTTAGATACAAAGTCAATTGCCACCAGAATATATTTCAAACCAAAAGAGTGTGGAAACGGTCCCATAAAGTCAATTTCCCATTACATCAAAGAGTTCTACTTCCAGAATTGGTTGTTCACTCTTCTTGGATAGTTGCCCTGTCCTTTGGCATCGATCACATTGTAACACAAATGAGTGGGTGTTTTAACATAGGGATGTCCAATAGAAACCACATTGTAACACCTTGGCTGCAGTACGGTTCCTACCAAAGTGGCCATAGCACTCTAGTGAGTGGCAATGAGTGAAGATGGAGTTTATCTCTTCTTCCAGAATGGATCTTCAAATCATTTGATATGAGCAGAATTGTATAAAATGGACTCATCCCATAGGAAATGCTTTACTTGAGAGAAACTCTTTCCTTTGTTAATATGTCAATCTCACAAGCCAAGAAATTTACAATGTCAACATACCATGGGACCTGGTGTGACTTTAGCACTGAAGCTTGTTTGTTGAGATTATCCTCCTAAGGTTTTGTTCTCTCAAATGATTTTTCCTTTGGTTCATCTTCCTTGGCAACACTTGCCTCAATATTTGAGCAATTCTCATGAAGTTTGGAGAACTCCATGGTTTGGAATACTTTGAACTTTACTTCTTCACCTTGTACCTGTAACGTTAATTCCACATTTCTGACATTGATCAATGCTCCTCCAGTTGGCAAAAATGACCTTCCCAGGATAATGAGGATGTCACGGTCCTACTCCATATCCAAAATGACATAACCTGCTGGGAGGATAAACTTGTCAACTTTGATCATGACATCCTCAATAATACCTCTTAGGTGTTAGGAGAAGAGTGTGCTTGTAGAGGATACAATCCATATGGTACAAACAAATACATGGTGGAAATCAAAGCTAAGAGGCCAACTGGTCAGTTTCATTACTCCGTGGTGGACTGGAAGTTACAACCAATAATCTGCTTGCTATTTTAATATGCGAAGTAACTGATGATACACTGAGTTCTGAGTACGTGCAAATTATATGCATAGATGGAGGCCATAAATTTGTCATTTTCTGGAGTCAAAATTTGGCTCTTACTTTTGTGGCCTAATAACCCTTCCCACACCGTCCACCCCCTAATCTTTGAATGATGCTTTACTACTAATTATTTCATGTTGGTACAAGTTAGGTACAAGAGGGTTATGCCCCCTTTGGAGCGTATTTTCTGGCTAAGTGATTAACGGAATAAATGATCCGTTAGGTTCCATGATCTAATTGGGAAGATATGTTGTCTAGTAACTTACCCAGGCAGATTTCAGAAGATGCTGTTGAGTAAACTTGTATGGCATTGTCTTTGCGCAAGCTTTGGTTCTGGTTGTACTGGGAAAGTTAACTAATGTAAATGTGCTCAAATCATAATGGCTAAGCTGCCCTTGACATTGGAATCTAGAGTTTGATAGTTGAAATCCGTGTGTTCTGTGTAAAGGGCTTCTTAATAAGCTAAAGTTGCCAAAGGAAGAACCCGAAAGTAGAGGAATACTCTAAGTGGCACAACAGGCATGTGATCCTTTATGTATAAGAGGTGACTACTCAGCACATGGAACAACAACAAGGATACAAGGAAAATCAAGGACTTACAGGAGAAAGATGTTGTGTTGTTTTCTTGAAAGTGAACTACAATATCCCTGCCCAACCGGGTTATGTCCTCTATACATTACAGGGATAGCTCATCAAACAGGAAAGAGTTGTGTACCAATATTCCTATAAAAAGGAATATTGATAATGTGACAATCATGATATCCAGTTTGGTGAAGAGCAAATGATGGCAATGATCTAAATGCGTAGATGCTTTGTGTTCTTCTACGAGGCTAGGTGAGCCATGTACCAGATCACCCTTAGCTATACTGGAGGGTACGATTGAAGGGCAGGATATACAGTTCATGATCAAGAAATCAATCACTAATTTCATCCTAGTGGGTCCAATTCTTAGTATGGTTGTTCCTATATCTAGTCTATGGCCTGTAACTTTTCTATTTTGTATCATTTATGTAAATAACTTTATATTATATATGAAAACTGAGCTTATAAAAAAAATACCTCATAGGTGTTTGGCAGATCTATCTGCCAAATAGAAAGAAATAGTTGTGGGTTGAGCTTCTTCTAATCCAGGCCTCTGAAAGATAGAAAATGGTCTCAAATAATACTAACGCCTAGGTCACACAAGACTTTATCAAAAATAGAATTGCCAATAATGCAGGGAATAGTTAAACTCTCTGGATCTTGCAGTTTTTTGGGGCAATTTCATTTGCAGAATAGCATTGCATTCTTAGTCTGGCTACAGTCTCATAATCTTCGAACTTGCATTTGTTGGACAATATGTCCTTCCTGAATTTAACATAGCAAGGCATCTCCTAGAGAGCCTCCGCAAATGGAATATTGATGTGCAGCTTTTTGAATACTTCAAGCAACTTCAAAAAACTACTTGTCCAACTTTCCTTGTTTCAACCTTTGAGGAAAAGGGATTTGTGGTTTCTGCTCAGTGATTCCTCCAACTTTTGATCAATCTTCTGCTCAGGGGTAGGAGCTTGTCTTGGAATTTCCTCTACTCTTTTCCATTTCTCAAGATAATTGCAGGAAATTGCTCTTTTGGATTAACTTCTGTGGTGCTTGGCAGAACACCTGGTTGTCTCTCAGATTACCAGCTTGAAATTCCAAGTTCCTTATGGATGTAGCTTGATCCTTGAAGTTAGCTCGGGTATCTTGTATAATGCTGTTTGAGGTTGAAGCTTGTCTCGATATCGCGCTGCCAGAAGAAGTACTCCCACTCAATATTCTTGCAGTCATGGATGGTGGGAAAAAATGTATTAAGAATTATTTCCTTAAATCATCCTAGGTGAGACTAGGATCTGATGGCAGTGGCTGGAGCCATCTCCTTGCGTTGTCTCTGAGGGAAAATGGTATTAGCCTAAGCCTGTTGGCATCCTGACTTACTCTAGTATACTTCAAAGTGCCACAGATTTCAACAAATGCTCGAATGTGTGAGTTTGGATCTTCAGTAGATGAGTCACCATAAGTGGAATGTTGTTGCAATAACTGGATGGTGACTAACTTTATCTCAAAAAATTTGGCATGGAAGGGAGGCTTTTGGATGGATGTGTGTCTTCCAGAGAATGAGACAGATCAAAATCCTCCATCGGTCTATCATCCTCGTTGGGCAGTTCAACTACATCACCTACGTTTGCCATAATTAGTTGATTTCTCCTTGCCTCTTTTCGAGCTCTGCTTCGTGCTCTGAAATCTCTTTCAGCTCTGGGTCTCCCAAATCTGAATTCTCGCCTTCAAAGGGATTCATATACAATCTAAACACGCAAGATAATTGAAAGTAAAGTAATCTCGAAATCAAATAAAAACAAAAGTCCAATCTAGCTACAAACTCACTAAGTGTTGATATTATGCAAACTAACAATACCCGACAATGGCGCCAAAAACTCGTTGTGGCATTTGCAAGTGCACAAAGTCGAACAAGTAATAAAGTAAATAGCTTGAGTGTCATATTTTTCGTTTCCATTTTTAGTTTCTGAGTCCTTGTATGGTTTCTGATTTGCATCCATTAGTAGTTTTTTGCATCCTAATTTTCATTTCACATGAATTAGAATTTGAAAGAATAAAGATAGTGGTAAAAGCAAGTGAATTTGTCTTCTCATTATATTCTAGACCTTTTTTTTAGAGAAATAAGGTAGAGTGAATTGTGGGGTTTTCATCTGAAGAAGTGAGCTTACTAAATTTTTTTTTTTATTATTGTTTGTTGTTGATGGTGCAAACCAGGTCACTGACGGAAAATCTGACTATCCAATTGTGAGTAATTATAGCAAAGTGTATTTTCATGGTTTTAGATGATCGGAGGTACAAACATGGTTGGATCGATCTGAAAATTTAACTAGAGTAAGAGAACTCATCGAGCGTCTATCTGACCAAAGAAGATCAGATTTGAACAGTCCCATTGTGAGGTTTTGGTTTTAGAATAGACAATTGTTTTGTTCATTCACGATTTACTATTCATAGTATTGTGCAATCTCAAGTTTGTTGGTTATCAGGGGTCTTAAAGTGTTTTGATAGAACTGAAAATTCGCTTGGAGTAAGAGGACTTGTGAATACATAATTTGAAGGAATGAGATCAAATTCTAATCGTCCGGTGGTTAGGTATTTGTTTCAAAACATATTGTTCTCTTGTTCAGTCACAATCTAGGAGTCATAACAGTTTGGTTGCCATAGGAAGGACGGATGGACAGTTTGATGCAATGATTGACCAATTAGCTTAATTGAATCTTGTGATAGCTCAACTTGTGGTTGGAAACCATAGGCAAGTTAATGGCTACTTGAGGCCGAATGTTGACAACACTAATCTACCTGGTATCAATGTAGTGGGCCGGGTGGACAAGTCGGTTCAAGATGATGATTATTTGAGAAATATCAAGACAACTATTCCTAAGTTTTAAGGGAAGTGTGACCCCGAGGCATTCTTAGCGTGGACGGATCACATGGAGCACATCTTTGAGCTTCTTCAATTTCCCGAACACACTAATTTAAGATTGGCTATTTCATAATTCAAGGGATATGCTTATACATGATGGAGAAATTTGAGGCATAATAGGGCTCGAGATCTTGAGCCACCGATTGAGACTTCGGTCACCCTAATTCAAATGAAGAAAGCTTATGTTCCTAGTTCCTATGTTCGTCAGTTGAGAGAGCTACTACAACTTCTATGCCAATGTAATCGTTCCTTTGTTCAAAATTATCATGAGAAGCTATCTTTGAATTTGAAGGCATGAGTAGAAGAAGATACTGAGTTAGCCGAGGCTAGATTCATCTTTGTCCTCAATTAGAATATTCTACACCAATTAGAGAGGTACGCCCCTCATTGTCACATTATTGATTAATTGGTGTCCTATGTAGAGACGATTGAGTGTTAATTCAGGAAATCAACTACTAATGGCACGAAATCCATGGTTTCAGCGAAAGAAAAAGTGAAGCAATGGTCTAGAAAGAATCCTTCAGAATCTGATTAGAAGGTTAAGCTTTAGAATTCGAAATTTTGTTAGAATGTTGTAGAGGATTCACCCTCGGCCAAGAGGCCCAATTCACCGACTTGTGGAGGTTCTAGTTCGAAGATCAGATGTTATAAGTGCCAAGGGTTCGAACATAAGACCACCTCGTATCCAAACAACCATGTTATGAAGGTGAGCGATGTGGGAGATGTATACAGTGAGGATAAGATTGAGTAAGGAGACTGATCTAAGAGCCCTTATCCTATCCGTGATTGACAATTAGCTTGCTAAAAAATAGTCTCTGACAACGGATCTGGCATATTCGAATGACAAAAATCAAATTGTGATCAACGAATTGGCCTATTCATGTAGAGATTTAGTTGTATCACAACAGATTTCATTTCTTGATGAGAAACCAAGAGAAGATTTGAGTCCTCCAACCGATATCATGATAGCTCCCAATGCTAAATCTTTACGTGAGTAAAACATGGGAAAAGGTTTGAGTTATATTTAACGAGCAGAACTACCCAAATCAGATCACCTTGTTTGGTTTTTTCCAGGACTTGCGATAAGATTGAATGCAATGCCATCACGCTGGGATTCAACGAAAACCTTTCAAGGCACATCTGACCTTGATGTTGCACTAGTGGTCATTCTGAGTGCGTTTTTTGGTTTGAACTTAGAACAAGATAGTATTGAAGATGGACCACTTTTCAGGTTTGCAATGGTCTTATGCTCTATTGTGAGCAATTCCTATGTGAATGCAATGCCGAGCAAGAATTGTGATAATTCCAGGGGCAAAGAACACTCAAGTGCACATGGGTATTTGCGATGAAACTCGAACAATGTTTTTTCTTCTTCTGATAATCCAACTTTCATAAATTAAAAAATATAGTATGTACAAAAGTAAGTTAAAGAAAAGGAAAATACAGAGAGAGAGACTAGATACAGGCACTGTGGACGATAGGTCCGGGTAGAATCCACTCGCTAGATTCTTTGAGGCTGATATAGTTACCCTGCCTTAACCTCGTACCACCTTTTTGATATAGCCATGGGTGATCTAGTACATGGCTTACCTAGCATCATATTAGATCACAAAGTAGCTCGGCATTCAGCTCATTGCCATCATCCGCTCTTCACCAATTTTAAATATCATGACTGTCACATTGTCAATTCTCACTATAGGGATCTTGGTACAAAGCTTGATTATGATTAAACTCGAACAATGTTGCTCACACAATAACTCAATAAATGGTTTATACTCTCAAATGATCTTTATTACTCAAAGCTAAATTGAGTACTAAATGAGAATGAAGATGCTCGGCCGAGCCATTTATAGGCAATGAACACAAACACTCGTCCCTTATTCTTAGAAACCATCGAAGCAATCATGGATTAGTTCCATGAACAACTATTTTTTCCTTGTGCACTTCAGCCAAGACTTCGACAAAGTCTTATCCAATACCTCCCTAACATGCCCTTATGAATAGGAACATGCGTGTGCCCCTATCCAGCTAGTGGACAACACACGGCCGAGACTTTCCCCTATGCCATCTATCGTGCGCCCTATAATCTAGGGTTTACTTTGGTCGAACCCAAGGGTCTTGTGCTCGAGCATTTTGGGTCCAAAATTTGTACCCACGTGCTTGCACAGACCTTACAAAGCGGCCAAACTTATTAAAACAAAAATGGCATGACATAATTCAAAAATACAACATAAAACATAAAATGTGTCTTCTCGGCCATTGGGTGCATCCTCTCGTGCCACCGACCAATTACTTCGTGCCATCCACTAATTGCCGCGTGCGGTAGGCGATTTCTTTTGTGTGATCGCTATTTCCTTCCCTTGACTTTTTCCCTTCGCTCAAGGTAGGCCAAGTCCTCCAAGGTATGGTCGGAGAAGGTTTCCTCATCCATGTTCAAAGTTTTGGACAACTTGGACGGCCTTTGTGCTCCTCCATCAGCCTCCCCGGGTTGGAAAGAATTCATCCTTGAGTTCAATTAGCAAGGGGTCAAGTTGACATTGAATACATCTGACGTCTTCAAATGGATCGAGAGCTGTAGGCAATAGGCGTTTGTCATTCATCCTCTCGATCACTTCAAGAAACCCTATCTTTCGGTCACCAAGTGTGTTATACTAGCCACTAGGGACTCGGTCTTGAATAGGCACTGCCCAAACACGGTCACCATTATTGATCACCACCCTTCTTCTTCGACCGTCCACACGAGATGGTCATGGATTCCCCTAAGCTGTTTTTCCATCTCTTTGGCCTTGGGGTTATATCGACCAACCTGGGGTGTAGGGGCTAGATCAAGCACACTTGAGGCATTAAGGCTTAGTATCGTGGTCCTATTTTTTGGTCGGTTGTAGGCGAACTCGGCTAGAGCTAGCACCATGTCCAATTGCTTGCGCTTTGAGCCGACAAAGCTCCGCAACACGTTCTCCAAACTTTGGTTAGCCACTTTTGTTTGGCCATCTGTTTTGGGATGATAGGCAGTACTGAATTGGAGCTTGGTTCCCTTTGGACCCAAAGGAAATTAATGCAGTCTACAACCTCCCAAATGTAGATGAGAATGAGTACTGCCATTTTGTAGAGGGAAACCAATATTTGAAGGAGGTTGACCAACTGTTATGCTCCCCGGTAATGAAGTAGAAAATGTCCACGGGACCTAAGTCAGTTACGTTTGGTGTCAACAAAGTCGACTGCCACTCCAATGAGGTCCTATGGCACATGTTTATTTGTGCCCGGATGATGCATACTACCCACACTACCGACATCAAACAGAAGAGATTGTTGCTGATCTACTTTATCAAAACAGGCATGAGCATGAACGTGGGGAAAATCATTTGTAATGACAATCAGGAGGGTATCTCTGCGCGGGGTAGGCGTTTCATCTTGTTGCATTGCCTCCTTGATCACTGTACTCTGTTTGAAGGCAGGCATGCCTCAGCCGCCCGAGGAGAAACTGTTGCCCCTTGCTTCGGACATCGGGGACACTTTGTACAACAAGTTGTTGTTTTTGTTAAGCCAAAATTTACTACTATAAAGAATAAGGGTTTATGTAAAAATTGAAGGGAAAATAAGAAAAGTAGAAAATACAAAGAGTAAAAGCAGAAGATAAGGGCACGTCCATGATGCTCATTCACATTTTACACCAACTTGGGGGCATATTCTGAAAGAATTAAAAATAGATATGAAGACATACAAGAGACATATCACCAACCCAAAGCCAAGCACAAAGGTAAATATGTCCTTCATACCTCTAAGCTGCAAGCTTCAACGAGCTTACTATTCATGTTGTTACGGAATGGATAAAACCTGTCACGGAAGACTATGAACAGTAAATCCCCATCCTCATTCTCCTCGTTCTCTGGCAACACATCCACGTTACATCATTAATGGGTAGCGGTTCCAAGAGTACTACCTACTCCTCTGTCCCCATGGATGCCTCATGCACCTAGGGAGTCGAACATTTTTTGTTTCTTCGTCATTTTAAGCTCAACCCTGCACCACCTTCATCCTATCCAAACACTCACCACCTACATACAATCTCCATTTATTCAGCTATGAACAAGTGGAGAATCCTTACTCACCAAATGAAACACTGAGGAGAGCTGCTATTAAAGGAGGCAAAACCCCTATTGAGCTCAGATTTATCCATCCTTCCCAACTGTCCGTCATGAGCTACGCCACGGTGGTATGCAGAACACAAAATCTGTTCATGAAAGACTAGGACCAAGAATACCAGAACCAGCAAAGGGATGCCTGGTTATGGATCAGAGCAAAGAGATCACCAAAACTTTTTCCATTCAGCTTTGCAGACTGGCTACTCAATCCAAAAGACTGCATCAACTTCTCCTCTTAACCGAATGTGCATTGCATATCATTCACCTCTGATACTGGACTGTCCATAGGAGATAACATCTGCTACTAATTCATCTTAATAGACTTCTTAAAACCATGATCACATTATCTTCTCTAAGCTTTCTCTTCAGGGTCCAGGTTTAGCAGGCAAGAGATCTAAGCACATCCATACTCTTGCAGTAACACTTGAACAAACTAAGCCAAGAAGAATGGTGCTCAAAGGACTAAGTAACCTCCCCCCGTATTCTGTATCTGTAACACACTTACTCTTTTTGGTTTCATCAAGGTGCAGGTTAGGAAGAGGAAAATAACGCCCCTTAACACACGCTGACTATACCTGGCCATGAGAAAATTAGTGGCTAGATCTGGATGGCTGACTAGATCACGTAGCAATGTCTCAACATTTGAGATATATCCAACTAGCCAACTCATAAGTTACAGGAAATTGGTAGTGAGTCTAAGTCACGGGGTGTAAAACATAACTTTTGAAACTCAATGTCCACAATGATCTTTATCCGGGCAGATTAGATCCTTCATTTGAAGGATCACTATGTATTACCTCGAGGGTGGATGCTGCTAGTTATTATTATACTAGCAGTTGATCTGAGATGTAGGCTATACGGATTACCTCACCATTTTAATTGAGTTGTGTTCCAATAGCCCTACAATGGGCATTGACAATGTGACAGCCATGACATTCTACTTGGTGAAAAGGGTATAATGGTAATGATCTAAATGCTGAGATGCTGTATAATCTTCTATGATGCTAGGTGAGCCAAACACCATTTCACCCTTAGCTATATCTAAAGGGGGTATGAAGAAAAGCAAACTACTCAGCTCAATCACATAAATAGTAGCTAGGGGTTCCTCCTAGGAGTCATTATGGACTTGTTTGTATTAGTTATTCTTATTTCTCCATTGTACATTCTACTTTTTTATTCTTAATGAAATTTGGCTTAACAAAAAAAAAAAGAATTCCAAAGCCTAGACCTCATATTCCAGCTGACCTGAAGAACCCAACGTATTTCCTTACCAATTTTACTGCCCCTATAGAAAGGCTCACAAGCGTGCTTAGTAAACTGGGGGAAATAAGAACTCTGAAAATAGCTCATAAGCTAGACATGAATGGTTTTCCATTCGGTTTTGTGGATTTTGCAGAGAATATGCATGTGGATACTACATTGTTAAAGTTGAACAATGTATGGATATGATCTTTCTGCCTACATGCAAATATTGCCGAAATCCCCAAGCCATCAGGTAAAGCGCCAGTACAAAATCCTCAAGTGGTCATGAAGTCAAAGATTGAGCCTATTGTAGGAGTTTCTCTGGGCATAGGATAAACGGGGGACGCATCTACTAGTAAGGATCCACCTCTAACATCCCCACCCCCCTCTAGATGGCTCAAATGGTGGTTTGATAGGCGCTAGACCCGTCCCTAAATTTAACAACTACGGTTGACTCTGTGTCATGGCTCAAGCCTAGTTATGTGGGTACACTAAAAGCTCATGATAATTGGAGGAAGTTACAAATGGCACTTCGAACCGCTGGTTATCTCAACATCATTGTTAGCCCCCTGGGAGTGGGTAGAATACTCATATGGGAAGAGGAAAAACATGATCTGAAGAATCTGATGGACAATGAAGTTGAATGGATCATGAACTAGTTGTCTGATGTGTCTCTGTGGTATGAAGCATCACTTGAATCCTTTTACACATCGCATCTACGTTGCTTAAGGATTTATGGTCTACCTATCCAACTATGGAGCAAAACAATATTGGAGAAAATTGGAACGGAGATAGGAAAATTAATTGAATATGATGAATGCACCAATGAGAGCCATTGTCTAGAGGTTGTGCAACTCCTAGTTCAACATGACATTGGATCAGAGGTAACCCCAACTCTATCTATTCTGGTAGACGGTAAACTATTTACACTGCATATCATGGAAGTTACAATTATCTCAGCAATAGCCAAAGCTCTGACGACTACTCTTCAGAACGGTCTGACACTGTTGATAGAGATGAAGCTGTTTTCCAAAATCATGACTACTCCAAGCTGTCAAAAAGATAAGTGAGATATTGAATCTGTATTGTATTCGTCTTTTTTCTTTGTTCATTGTTTACAAGTTTAAAGAAGTCTCGTGTGATAGATAAGGAAGGATCCCAAAGAATAAGGAAATGATCAATTTGTGTGATCCTTTCCTTTTACATATTTTGGTCAATCTTTCCTTATCCGTCATAGTCTAACACGCCCCCTCAAGTTGAGTTGGGAAATCTTCAACCCCTAACTTGCTTAATACAGTTGTAAACATATGACTAGGCACTACTTTGGTTAAGATATCACCCAGTTGATCTTCTGATTTGACATGTGGCAGACTGAGGATCCCATTCCCCAGTTTCTCTTTGACGAAGTGTCTATTGACTTCTACATGCTTTGTTCAATCATGTTGCACGGGGTTTTCGGATATACTAATTGCTGCTTTATTATCACATTTCAACTTGCATGCATCATGTGCTGGATAACCTATCTCTGATATTAATTTCCTCAACCATAAGATCTCAGTTAGTCCTCGATCTACTCCTCGAAATTTTGCTTCTGCACTGGATAAGGCCACCACTTTTTTGCTTCTTGCTTCTCCAAGTGACCAAATTCCCCCCCACAAGCATAAAATATCCGGCAGTTGATTTCCTGTCCAATGGATTACCTGCCCAATCCGCATCAGTGTATCCTTGGATTTCCAGATGACCATGTTTTCGGAATAATATCCCCTTTTCTGGTGACCCCTTTAAGTACCGAACTATTCTTAGAGCTGCTTCCATGTAATCCATCTGAGGTTGATGCATAAATTGGCTAACAACTCCGACAGCATATGCAATATCGGGTTTTGTATGGGCTAGGTAGATCAGCTTCCCCACCAAATGTTGATATTGTTCTTTATCTGCCAAAGAAGCACCTTCTATCATCCGGAGTTTCTGATTTACAATCGAGGGTGTATCGGCTGGTTTGCAATCAATCAGACTTGTCTCTGCAAGTAAATCAAGAATATACTTCTTTTGAGAGATAAATATTTCATGTTTGAATCTCTTAACCTCAATGCCAAGGAAGTAGTTTAACTCTCCCAAATCTTTCATTTCAAACTCTGCAAATATATTCTTCCTCAGCTCTACTATCTCGCCCGAATCATTTCCTATAATTATCATATCATCGACATAGATGATTAGACATGTCATAAGGGGCCCTTTTGCTTCAGGAATAAGGTATGATTTGAATTGCTCTGCCTGTACCCGCATCTTTTCATTGTGGATGCGAACCGACCAAACCATGCCCTGGGCGATTGTTTTAGGCCATACAATGCCTTTTTTAGTTTGCATGCTTCTCCCTCATGAACAGTTTCTGAGAAGCATGGAGGCATTGCCATGTACACCTCCTCCTTAAGATCTCCATGTAAAAAGGCATTTTTTACATCGAATTAATATAGTGGCCAGTCTAAGTTAGCAGCAAAAGAGAATATTACCCGTATGATGTCGATTTTTGCCACTGGAGAGAAAGTCTCAGAATAATTGATCCCATACGCCTGAGTATATCCCTTGGCCACTAGTCGGGCCTTGTATCTCTCTACCGTGCCATCTGCATTATACTTCACTGTGAATACCCATTTGCACCCCACTTGTTTCTTACCGCAGGGAAGTTGGCATATCTCCCTTGTTCCATTTTTTCGTAACGCATTCATTTCTTCTTCTATTTTCCTTCTCCAATCTTTGTTTTGTTGGGCTTCATGAACTATTTTTGGAACGACCACTGTACCCGTACTCCCCCATAGCCATATTGGCTATAGGATGCTTCGAGTTCCGTGGTTCATCTCTTGGGAGGCACACCTCTATTGTGTCTTTGTGGCAATCTATATAGATTCTGGATATGTTCTGTTCCTGATGCTGCACTTTCGAGATCAGAGTAGATAGTAGCGGAAGTAGGGTCAGATTCAGGAAAAAATTCAGGTTCAGAACTGCTTACCTCAGGAATATCAAACGAGGAAGATACCGAAATGTGGTCTGTCGGGGAGGCTTCTTCTATATTTTCAGTGGTGGGCTCAACGGCAGATGATTCTGGTACATAGGTCGGTACAAACAGCCAATTCAGTGAATCGCTATTTACATTAATAATCTCCCTCTGATCACTGGACTGGGTGTCATAGTAGCATTCCGTCTCCAAAAAATTGCAGTCCATGGTAGTGAATAGTCTATTTGTCTTGGGGTCAAGACATCTGTAGCCTTTTTTGTGTATACCATAGCCTACAAACACACATTTGACGTCACACAGATCCAGTTTGGTTCGGTCGATTCGAGGGATGTGAACAAACACAGAACATCCAAAGACATAGGGCTGAAGAGTGAGGGTAGATGGAATATTGGTGTGATCGGAGAGTACTTTGAGAGGAGTTTGGAGCTGAAGTATTTCTGTGGGGAGTCGAATTAAGAGGTATTTAGATGTGGCAACGGCTTCGGTCCAAAAGTTTCGTGGGGTTTTAGACTCAAGGAGGAGAGCTCGGGTGATTTCAAGTATGATTCTATTTTTTCATTCCGAGACCCCATTTTGTTGGGGTGTATGGGAGCAGGTAGTTTGATGGACAAGGCCTTTTTCAAGGAAAAAATTGGACATAGTATGGTTGACATATTCCACCACCACCACCACCCCCTTATCCAACCTAAGAATTTGGATTCGAGTGTGAAACTGTGCCTCAATCATAGCATATAAGTGAATAAAGTGCTGGGAAACTTCAAATTTATGTTTCATAAAGTATACCCAAGTCATGCGAGTGCAATCGTCAATAAATAATACGAAGTACCGAAATGAACTATGAATAGAGTCAGGAGTAGGACCCCAAACATCTGAATGTACTAGTGAAAAAATAGTGTTGGTACGAGTATTATGTACAGAGTAGGATTGCTTATGACTTTTAGCTAGGCAACAAGTGTCACAAGAGAATTTATTCTGATGTCGAAAAAATTGAGGAAATAAAAGTTTAAGGTAACCGTATGAAGGATGGCCCAAACGACGATACCATAACCAAATCTGTCTGTCAATTGTCCCATGAGCCAGCATAACAGTGCTATGTTGAGCCACCTCATCAACATAGTATAAGCCCCCACGTTCAGTGCCACACCCAATGATCTCCCGCGTCTGAATATCCTGTAATAAGCAAAAAGTTGGATATCTAAGGACCAGACAATTTAGCTCTTTAGTAACATGACTGATTGATAATAATTTGCAGGATAATGAGGGCACATATAAGCAATTATGCAATTTGAGTGTAGGGGATATCTCAATTGAACCAGTGCTGTCCACATGTGTTAAACCCCCATTAGCCGTCTGATTTTGGGCCTTTCGGGGAACCGTACAGGTTATCAAATCAGACTTCTCATTTTTCATCGTATTTTTCACACCACAATCAAAGAGCCATGGTCGGTGGGGGGGGGGGGTGTTGCGGCTATTGGGGCAAAAAACACAGTAGGAATATCCAGGTCAAAACATCCCGGAGGAAAAAAATCGGGGATTTGAGATCGGAGGGCATGCTGGTAATTTTCTGGGTTTAGTGGAGGGACAATTTTAGAAATTCTTAGATTTGAGGGGTGTTTTGGTAACTGTTTGAATGTTCGGAGGATAGATTGATATTTCAGAGAGTCTGGAGGCTCTCGCTGGAAATATGGGAAGTGGTGGTGGTGTATTCGAGATGTCAATGGGGCTGGGGGCGGATTCCGGAATTTTGGTAAGTCAGGGGGACGTATATGGGAGGTAGGAAAATGGTGGGCTTTTTTTGCCGTTTTGGTAACCCGTGGGGTTGGATTTGTAGAGTGGAAGACTACGGGGACCGGCTGATAAAATCACGAACTGGACCGGATCTCGTGTAATTAGAGACTCCCATATTTGGGGACAAATTAGCAGATGCAAGAACCCTAGGCTGATTACCTCCCATGAGTTCACACTCGGTCGCGGCTGTCGCCATTGCACCGAATCCGGTCATGTTGTCGGGTCTTGTACTGCCGCCGCCGTTGGTGGCTAAACTGCTACTCAAGGTGGCAGTCGAGATCCCACCTTTTCCCCCTTCTTCTTGTTCGTGAACCACCACTCAGGGTAGCCTATGGTTTTGAAACACTTCTCTGTGGAGTGTCCGCCCTTCTGGCATAGATGACAATATAGTGTAGACTTGTCGATTTCACCTGGCCGGAGTGATGACTTGCCCTAATTTTGGGGTTGTTCTGACCGGGCAGCAAATCCGCTCCCAATCCCGTCAGAGGTGTCCCCGTTGCCTTGCCGTGCTGGATGAAGAATGTCCAGTTGTGCCATTTCTTTGGCGAATGGTAGCGTAGGCAGCCTCCACGGAAGGGAGTGGATCCCCTGTGAGCAACTCTCGTTTAACCGCATCATATTCATCGTTTATGCCAGAGAGGATTTGAAAGAGCCGTGTCTCTTGCTTCATCCGATTATAGATTCCAATATCCTCAGCGCACTTCATTGGATTTTGCTGATGGCGATCAATGTCACGCCAAATCCTCTGCAAGCCGCTGCATAGGGTCTCAAGTGTTGAACCGCCTTATTTTTGGTGGTTTGCCTTCACAGTGAGATCAGAGATTTGTAGAGCATCTCCGCCGCTGTTGAAGGTAGTTGCTAGGCCAGTCCATAGCGCGTAGGCTGTTGGATATTTAGCATATTCATTGATGAGAGTAGGATCAATGTTATTAATGATCCAGGAACGTACACCTAGATCGATTTGATGCCACTTTGGATATTTTGGACTGGTTCGTTCTTGAGGTGGGGGTTTTCTAGTTAGGTGATGGAGTTTCCCCCGGCCTACAATGGCCATCTCCATGAGCCTGGACCATAAAGGATAGTTGGAGTTGTTCAGTTTCAAACTGACGGTCATGGGTTGATTTGCTTCGGGAATTTGGAGATTTTTGATGAGGGTGGCTAGTTGAGAAGAGATGTCTCCCATGGCTCTGCTCTGCTCTGATGCAGCCAGGGTTTTGTCTCCTTGATCCCCCATTGTCGAACCTTGGTAGATGATGAATCAGTGTTCGGTTCGGAGGAACGCACACTGCTCTGATACCACATCAAAAAAATAAGTGAGATATCGAATCTGTATTGTATTCGTCTTTTTTCTTTGTTAATTGTTTACAAGTTTATTGAAGTCTCGTGTGATAGATAAGGAAGGATCCCAAAGAATAAGGAAATGATCAATTTGTGTGATCCTTTCCTTTTACATATTTTATTCAATCTTTCCTTATCCATCATAGTCTAACACAAGCCCTGTCATGAATTGAGCGCTTCATGTGATCCAGTAACCAGTATTAATGCTTCTTTAGATAAAGAGTCAAGAAAAGTCCAATTAAGGCCCTTATCCATACTGACAGAATTATGGACACCATTACTGAGGATTTATGCAGTAATCATAGAACAAGGACAAGTTTATGGGTACCGACCATATTGGACTGGTGGCCTACCACCTCATAAAATATTAAAGCCAGGTTGGTAGCTTATATCAATGAGGAAGTAATACCTTTTTTTTAGGTAAGCTAAGATCTATTAATAATAATAAAGTTTTGTACAAAGAAAAGGAAGGAAAAGAAATGAAAGCAAAAATTTACAAATTTACAAGGCTTGAGGCTGACTAATCTAGTAGGCATCCACAAGTTAAATCTTTGAGACTGATCTTGATATTTGTGCCCAAATCCATATCAACCCTAAGTGTAGGTTAGGGTGATCAGGTGTATGGATCCCCTAGCTTCATTGAAGGTTACATAGCATCTCGGCATTCAGTTCTTCGCCATTATCCGCTTTACAGCAAGTGGAACGTCATGGCTATCAACTTATCAATTCCCCTTTTTCATTAGGATATTGGTACATAGCTCAGTTTTGTTTGCAGAGCTACCCCTTTAATGAATGAGGGCAGATAGATCAACGGCCTGTATAAAGGATCATAGTCAAAGACTAACTTGTGCCTTGAAGGTAGATTGTGGTCAGCTTGAATGCACTCCATATTCTGAAATTTTGTCTTGCTGGCTCATTTGTGGCAGGTGAGAGTTGGCTGCCAGCTTCAAAATTCTCCGAATAGATCTCTTGGAGAGACAATTATAGTCTCATGTTGTTCTGCACACCTTACTTGCAACTTGAGTGGTGCCTCTGTGAGGTAAGATAACAGAAGTCTGCATAAGTGCAACTAGCAGAAATTCGCTTAAGTATTGTCTCAGAGAGTCTGATCAGTCATGTCCTTGATGACTGGCTGTCAAACAGCGAAATGTATACTTGCTATGTAAGGTGGCCACCGATGACAATTGCATGGACTTTGCCCTAACCTTGTACCTCAAAAGAAATCACAAGAAGTCAGTAGAACAAGTAAGTAATCAACCAAAATCTAACCATTTAGAGAGAGTTGTGGATGTCCTGGACAGTTCCACTGTTACCTGTGCAGTTTAGTGGTAAATTATTTGCCAGAGAAGCAGTTTGCAATACATAAATATTACCTTGTCCGTAGCAACAAGTTACCAGGGACATCATTAGTCAGAACATGGAATAGAGCCGAAGCCAATATCCACAAACATGGCCTAATGTGTGTGTCATATAGCGTGCATACAGTATTAAATGTCCATGAAGTATGCTATGCAAATCTCAAATAGGCTACAGAGTTACCAGTCTACATCAAATCTGAATTTCAGAATTCCATGCAGATTAGAGGCTGTAATATCCAGTCAGTTAAAGAGTAAGAAAACCATGGCTTTTTTTGGTGAGCTTTTATGTTTAGCCAGGTGTTTCTTTGTATGACCTATAATTCAGCATTAATGAAAGAAAGTTCCCCCTCAGAGTATTTTTTATTCCTTACCTTCCATAGCTGCCAGATAAAGGAGATCCAGACAAATTTCCATATAGCTATGTTGCTAACTGGTGGCTTCCTCGAGCAGAACTCATGGAGTGTAGGTACTATTGTTGATACCTGGTAATTGGGTTTTCCCTGATATAGCCATTTCTCCAAGTCGTGTCAAAGAGAAAGTGTTATTGTACAAGTGGTAAATAAGTGCTCGTAACTCTTCTTACCTGCACTGCACAGAGTGGGAATTTCCTGCTCTGCTGGGATGATGCCTCTGTTCTGCAGGGTGTGTTTGATAGGAAGGGCCTGGAGGAGGAGCTTACAGACAAGGATTTCTTGCTTTGTTTTTGAATATTTGTTCCAAACCATGGACAGTTTGTTGGCTTCCTCGTTTGTAAACGGCATAACATGTGCATCAAGTTGTTTTAGGTAAGTAAATTTAGTACTATACTTACCAAATATGTCTCCTTTGAACAGGTAAGAGTCTTGGACATTTTGTACAGAAGAATTGCCTTGGACTAGGGTTAGGAACTGGGCAAGCTGCTTTTCTGCATTGCTCCTCAGTCTTCTTCTCCATGGCAGGCCCCATCTCCAGTTGTTGTCTTGCCATATACCTGCGTCGGAAACATATAATAGGGTGTTTGTTGAGACTCTGTAGAGCTGAGGAAAAGTGTATGTTATTGCCTCAGGTGAGAGCCATTTTTCACTCCAGAAAAGGATTCCTGATCCAGTCCCCAGTTTTATCTCCACGTTTTCCGGGTACCAGTTCTGGGAGGTGATATTTTGCATGACTTTCCACCAAGAAGATGCGTATGAATCACCTCTTCTTCTTCCTCTTTCGGGGGGAGCCAATGGGCAGTGGTCTCTGAAGGAGTTTCAAGACTCCCAAACACAGGCCAACCTCTATTTCATATTTTGATTTCAACATATCAGTGGCTAGAGAAATCTTCTTCTGTAGTATTCTAGCACCCCATTTCCCCAATAGAGCCTTATTAAATTTCTCTCTTCTCTTAATTCCCAGTCCACCTTTATTTTTGGGCAGGGGTATTTTATTCCATGAAGTCCAAATGGCTGCCCTCTTCCCTGCAGTTCTAACACCAAAAAGGCTCCTCTGTAGGGATGTCAGTTTGTGCAAGACTTGTTTTTGAATGTTGTACTAGGAGAGGAAATGCAACGGAAGCGCATTGAGCACTGCATTGATCATGGTCACTTTACCTCCAACTAACAGGAAATTATTCTCCCAGGATTGCAAAGTTTTGGAAGTTTTTTAAACAATAGGCTTCCGTAAGGCAACTTTATGATTCTTTGTGCCCACATGAAGACCAAGGTACTTGAAAGGAAGGTGGTCTTGCTTGCATCCTAAATATGCAGCCATTTCCTCAATTATTCCACAGTCCATGTTCACTCCATAAATGGATCTTTTACTGTAATTCACTCTTAAACCAGATAGGAGTTCAAAGTTCAAGAGGATTGCCTTGAAGGTTTTGATTTTGTCCTAGGTAGATTCACTAAATAGCAATGTTTCATATGCAAATTGTAGATGGGAGAGTTGTATCTTATGCCTTCCAACCTGTAGGGGGGTGAATTTGTGTAGGTTTGCAGCTCTATGTAGCAGAACAGATAGAACTTCAGCTACAATGTTAAAAAGCAGGAAGGATAACGGATCCCCCTACCCTAGGCCTCTCTGTGGGAGAAATTCTAAAGTAGGGCTTCCATTAACAAGTATTGAGGAGGAGGCAAAAGACAGGATCTCTGCAATCTAGTTAATTAATGCCTCGGGGATGCCCATGTGCTGCATTGTAAACAGAAGAAATGACTAATTTAGTGTGTCAAATGCCTTCTCGAAGTCCACTTTGAATATTATGGCTGATTTTTTTAGCTTCCTTAGTTCATAAATGGACTCATTAGCTATGAGGATGCTGTCTAGTAGCTTCCTCTCTTTGATGAAGGCCATTTGGTTTTGGGAGATAACCTCCTCCTGAACTGCTGTCAGTCTTCTTGCAGTGTTTTGGAAAGGATTTTTGGCATAGAACCAATAAGAGTGATTGGTCTAAAGTCTTCAACTATCATTGGGTTGGTTTTCTTGGCAATCAGTGTAATGCGTGCAGCATTAGAAACTGTGGGGACTCTGCTATTTTTACAGAACTCTTACAGTATCAGAAGGATTTCATCCTTGAATAGGTGGATGAAATGTTTGATAAAATAGAAGTTTAGACCATCTAGGCCTGGACTTTTATTGCTTCCACATGAGTTGAGGGTTTCAAACATCTCATGCTCGGTGAAAGGTGTGATCAGATAGTTCCTTGCTGTGTTTGATAGCTTTCTAAAAAGGTTGGCCTGATGTCTTGGTCTGGGCCAGTAGTATTCCCTAAATCTGATTTGAAAGTGGATTTTGAAACAGTTTTTTACCTCCTGAACATCTTCTAACCAGGTCTGATTGTCCTAGATTCCTGTTATGGTGCTCCTGCTTCTGCGTCTATTGATGAATCTATGGTAATAGGCAGTGTTGGCACCACCTTGTTGAAGCCACTGAATTATTCATTTTTAGTATGATGTGGTGTCCAACCGTTGAGTGACTTTGTATTCGTCCTTAATGTTTTGTACCAACTGTTGTAGATCATCCGAGATGTTGTCACCAGATTCATCTTGTAGTTCTAACTGTATGAGTGAGCTTAATACTCTGTTTCTTTCTACAGATAGGTTCCTTGGGGCATCAGAATTCCATTTCCTAATTCCTGATCTAATTTCTCTTACTTGCATATCTAAAACTACATGGCTTATTCCAAATATGCTCTACCAGGTTGTTGTAGCCATCATCTTCTAACCAATAGTTTAGGACTCTAAAAGACTTGGGTCCCCAGTCTTTGACTGCTAAGTGTAGAGAAACCGGGATGTGATCCAAGTCATCCTTATCCAGTCCTATTTGTGTCCAGTCTGATGAGGAGGACATCCACAGATCATTGAGGAGGAATCTGTCAAGTCTACTTGTGCATCTCAATGAGCTAAGATACCATATACATTTCCTTCTGGACATGGGAAGGTCATACAGTCTCAGGCAACTAGTAAATCCCTGGAATGCCATTATTTCAGCACCATAGCTTGAGAGGGAGGACCGTTTCCTCTCTTTCAGATGCAGGACATCATTAAAGTCTCCAAAGATGCACAATGTTTCTTGTTCTTTACCATAGTATTGCTCCTGCAGTTCATGCCACTCGGATACCTTAGATTGCAGATCAAATGGCCCATATAAGTTGATCATATTGCATTGCACCGAGTCATTGATCCATGTGCCTGAGAGTCCAAGAAACCAACTCCCCGAGAACAAGCTTGTCCTTACAAAATTTATTCTTATTCCAAATGCATAGTAGTCTCCCTGATTGCCCTACAGATTCGCAGTAAGCCCAATCATACTCATCATTATACCAAAGTCTCTGGCATAGGCGTCTATCAATTACCTCAAGTTTAGTCTCCTGAATACCAATGAAGTCAACTTGCTACTGCATGATCAGTTGTTGTGTCTCTTCCTTCTCCTTGACTTCCAAGTCCTCTGACATTATAAGTTATCCACTTCATTGGGGGATGCATTCTGCCTGTTGCTTTTATGGGCCTTTTCATAGCTTTTGTGCTTCTGCAGTGTTCGGTTGATGCTGGATAACTTAGCAAGTGCAAACTTAGCAATTGCATGGGAGGATCCATAGTCTATTCCAAGTTCTTCTCTGAGAGTTATGATCTTATCAATCTCCTAATGGTCCCCGCAATTGAGGATGATTCAATTTGTTCCTGGTTTTGTGCTATCAATAAGTGTCTCTTGGATTGTTGGTCCATCAGTTTACCTATCCAGTGGTGCAGGCTTGTTTGCTCTGTCTCATAATTAGCCTCCACTTCCCTCCTCTCTTGGCTCCTCGTTCTGGGACCTGATTCCCTTAGTTTAGCACTTTTTTCTTTCTTTTGCTTTGAGGAGCTGTTATTGTTGTGTCCTTTCCAGGGGATACCTGTAGTAGCAGCCGGGACACTGTAGCGGTCATTGCTGGTGGTTGCTTTATGGTCATCTGCAGCCTTTAAGGAAAATTGCTTATCACATGACCGGTTGTCTTTACTAGATATAGAGGTTGATTCAGGCCACCATTCTAGTTTAAGAGGGCTACCAATGTGCTGATTAGATATAGAACAAACAACACCATACTTCTCTGCAACAGGGGAGGTCTCTCTGTTTACCTATTTTGCATGACTGTTACTTGGCGTGGCCTGATGGTCATCACTGTGTGCTGAGGCAGACTGAAAGCTTGTATCTATTTTAACTTACTCCAATGTATCTATGTTGTCCTCGGAGATGACGGATGAAAGCTCTGACCATGAAGACTAGACCTCATAGCTTTATCAACCTCATTGATGTATACTGTGTATCTTCTACTATTGATGTCTATTGTCAAGGAAGGTGGAATAGTCTGATTAATAGGGAGATCAAGTAGCATTTGAGCTCCTCCTCGCAGATATCGCTTCTCGGTTTGAGAATTAAGGCATATAAAGGTCCCTAGTTGTTGTCCAATCTGCTTGAGCAGCCCCTTTTCCCATGCAATCAGAGGGAGACCATAGAGTCTGATCCATACTAGTCTATTGCTTGATACCATGTCATCATATTCGGACCAAGTGACTAGGTGCCCTTTGAGCCATATGGAGAGCCAGCTCTGTTCATGCTTCAGTAAGTTAGGGAGATCACATCTCTCTTCCTCCCATATTAGGACTTTGTTGGAAATCTAGGAGTTTGTGAATGGTTTTCAATTTACCAACTCTTCCAGAGGACAACCACGAGTAGCTACTGGCGTCACAAACTAGCTTTAAAGGGGGATGTGGTTCCTTGCATGTTCTGTTTTTGAGAGTTATGATCCATTCGAGTAATCATAACCTGTTGAGTTACCTCCTTTGGGTTGGAGATCACGGGAGGGCTAGGCCTTGATGTTTGACCCTGCTGAAGCTTATTGAATGATAGAGGTATACATTGCAAATTAGTCCTTAACACTACCTTAGGTGGCTGGCTATGGATGCCTTTCTGAGCATACATATTAGGAGCTACAAGAGCAACACCAAACTTGGCTAGATTGCCTCTGAGTTTGTGTGTTCAATCCAGGTATTGTTCAGGTCATAGAGCAACTTGTTCACGTCCTAAATGTTAATGAAGTCAGTGAAACCAAAGGGTAAACCATCTCTACCTTTTTTCCTTGCAATACGCAAAGTGTGTAGCATACCATGTTTCTTCACGATGGTTTCTAGACTGGTAACAGAAGAACCAAGTGGAAAGAACGTACCCTTTTTGAGTGTGGCTCGGTTACCTCTGTTTGTATGAGTTACTTGATTAGCTTTAGCAGCTTGAGTTGCTAGTCCAGACACAGGATGGCCGTTCTGTGATCTAATAGCTTCAGCATAGGTGAGGCCAGGTTCCACTCTCCTCAGTGGAGGAAGTACGAACTGAGGACCTTGTATGGATAGGACGAACATCTCTTACACTGAGACATTGTGCATAAGATATGGAAGCTTTGTCTCTTTTGTATCTGCTAAAGTTGGTTTGCCTTAGGCCACCCGAAGCCATCCACGTTCTTTGCTTCCTAAGGTAAGCCCTCTAATTTTCTGGACCTGATAGAGTGGGATGGTCCATGGATCTGCCATTTCAGTTCAGGATTTGTGAGTTTTGCGAAAGTAGCATTATACTGCTACAGTAAGGTTCGAAAGAAATGAGATGGAGGGGTGTGTTTCGGAGGTCTCCCTGGGAATCAGTGGTATCCACGGGGAGAGGAGGGTGAGCACGGGTGGAAAACACAGGAAGAAGGCATCAGATGGTTCACGGATTCATTAGATGATTCTAGATATCTTCGAAGGAAGGGGGTGTTCATGAGGGTTCGACGTCCGGAGAGAAACCTAAAACCCAAGAGGCGTTGAATACACATTTGGTTGAGGTACCAACAAACCTGGTAGTAGGGGTATCTACAGCTTGTAGGATGGTATCTGTTACCAATGAAGTCATCATTGCCTTCAATGATAAGGAAGAACAAGGTGAGCTAGATGGTGCACTTATAGTGGAGACAGATGGTGCACTTTTAGTGGAGGTAATTCAGGTACAAGAATCATTATTTCCTGCAACCACATCTGATATACTACGACATGAGCTATTCTACAGTGACTCTCATTAGTCTAATGAAAATAGCAATGCCAATAGTAATCTGCAAGATGAATGTCAATAGGTCACGAATCCTGAAATGGAGGCAACATCTCCTTTAAAGACCTATGCAAAAGTTTATCCACCTCTTGGCAATAAACCTCAGTCCTCAGTGGACTTTCACTCTACTCATGTATCTAAGAAATCTATGGCGAAGATAAATAAAGGGGGTGGACCAAAACCAAGAAGCCAAACAAGAAAAGAAGTGAACCTACTCGAAGAAAGAGGTCAAGCCATACTTGATGAGTGGATTGGCAATCTAGTTCAACAACAACTTCTCAAACCTCATAAAGCTCAGACTAAGTCTCCTAAGTATGATTTATCCCTAGACCATATCAGAGCTGAATCAAAATCTATCATGTCAATTGGGCATGACTTAGGCTTATCTTATGGTCCAAATCTATAGGAAGCATGCCAATTACTAATTCAGATCAACAGTAATAGCCACAAGGAAATGGAAGTAGTTGTTTCTAGTAACAACAAGAAAGGAGAAGAGGTGGTTTTTAAATGAAGATAATTACTTATAATATTAGAGGCTTTTGTGGCCCTGTAAGGAGAAAGAGAGTAAAGGACCTAATACTAGCACAAAAAGCAAACTTCATAAGCTTCAAGGAGACAAAGATGGAATCAATTGACAAAGAGGGTATCATATTCAACGTAGACTTTGAGAAGGCTTTTGACACTGTCAATTGGCTCTAATGACTCATATGGGATTTCCTTCGAGCTGGATGTGGTGGATTAAGGAACTGTTGGAGTGAGCCTCTACTTCAATTGTTATTAATGGCAGCCCTACGAAAGAGTTCTATCCTAAGAGAGGTTTAAGGAAACGTGATCCATTATCACTCTTCCTTTATCTAATAGCTGCCAATGGCTTATCTGTCATGATCAACAAAGCTACAAAACTGCACATGTTCAGGGGAGTTGAAATTGGAAGAGACAATATTCATCTACCACTTTTGCAAATTCTTGATGCACCTTGTTATTTGATCAAGCCTCGTGGAGCACAATCCAAACCTTTAAAGCCATTCTCCAAAACCTTGAGATTGCCTCAGCTCTATTTATCAATTTATGTAAAAGTAGCCAGCTGGGAATTAATATGCCTTAGTCAACAGTGGAGGACATGGTTGCCTATATGGGGTGCAAAACAAGCTCACTCCCCTTTAAGTATCTAAGACCACCAATGGGAACAAACCCCAAGAAACAATCCACATTGAGACCTAGCCTAAGCTGATACTATTAAACTTAGTCGTGTATGTCTTACCAGCTCATTTCTTTGGTTTTTATAAGGCCCCTTCATCTATCATCAAGAAGGTAACTACCTATAAGAGATTCTTCTTCTGGGACAGTAACAAGGACAGGAAGAGGACATGCTGGATAGCTTGGAAAAAGATAACGGCATCAGTAGCATGAGGAGGTCTAGAAGTACGCAGCCTGAGTACCTTCAATGCAGTAATGCTTGGAAAATGGGGTGAAAGGATTTTGTCTGATGAGAGAAGTATGTCAATGGGCATACTCAAATCTAAATATGGCAGAGATGGGGTACTGTCAGTCAGAGAACTCAGAGAACTAAGAAAGCTTGATGACAGGAGTTTGGGATGAAGAAGAGGAGGTAGACTGTATGCTTCTAGTTGGTGGACAAATCTATAGTAGACATTGAGTGCCAACTGGTTCTCCCAAAACACAAAGATTAATATAGGTTGTGGTGAAGGAATAAGATTTTGGAGAGATAAATGGCACAATGACATACCCATTGTTGAAAGATATTCAATATTGTATAGAGTCACATCAAACAAGGATATCTACATGATGAGGAAAATAACCCCCCTCACTGCACAGTGGCTATATCTGGCTATGAGGAAAATATGTGGCTAGATCTGGATATGTCTGGCTATTTAACGCATCATTGTCTCAACATTTGAGATATAGCCAACTAGCCGACCCCTGAGTTACAGAAAAGTTGGAGTGAGTCTAAGCCATGGGATGTGAAACAAAATTTCATAAACTCAAAGTTCACAAAGATCTTTATCCAGACAGACAAGATCCTTCCTTTTTAGGATCACTATTTATTACCTCGAGGGTGGATGCTCCTAGTTCTATTGTCTAGTTGTTGGACTGAGATGCAGGCTATACGGATTACCTCCCCTTTTGTCATTACAGGGATTGCTCACCATTTTAATTGAGTTGTGTACAAATAGCCCTACAATGGGCATTGACAATGTGCATCCATAACATTCTACTTGGTGAAAAGCGAATAATGGAGATGATTTGAATGGTGAGATGTTGTGTGATCTTCTATGACGCTATGTGAGCCATACATAAGTTCACCATTAGCTATATCTGAAGGAGGGTTTGAAGAAAAGGCAAGCTACCCAGTTCAATCATAGAGACAGTAGCTAGTGGTTCCTCCTAGAGTCACTATGGACTTGTTTGCATTCCGTTTTTCTTATTTCTCCATTGTACATACTACTTTTTTTACTTTTAATGAAATTTGGCTTATTTAAAAAAAAAACATATCTACATAACAAAAATAGGCCATTTGGCTACAAATGTTTGGCACTGGACATGGCCTTGGAGGAGACAACTGATGAACTTTGAACTAGTTTATCTAACGAATCTATGTTGTTTTCTATAGGACACAACACCTTCAAGTAAGGACAGGTACCTCTTTGAATGAAATACGGATGGCAGGTACATAGCAAAGGCTGCTTACATGCTGATCATGGATGAACTGCCTTCAGCTTACACAGCTGAAGAAACAAGTAACCTTCTTTATATTTGGAATAGCATTTTCCAAAGAAAACAATATTTTTTTTCCTGGAAGTTGATACAGAATGCACTGCCAATCAAGAAGATCCTTCAATGAAGGCACATCATACCTAATGTATAGGAAATTACCTGCCCCTTGTGTCACTCGAGTAACAAGTCAATATAGGACCTTTTTAATAATTGTTTGGTGATTGTGCAGATCTGGCGGGATGTGAAAGCATGGCTCTCATTTGATGACATGGGATTTCTCAATGAACTTCAAGCCCCAACACTATAGACTTTCTTAGCAGCTAAACCACATGAAGTCAATACAGATGCCTGGAAATCATTATGGTTAGCTATGATCTAGTTTACATGGAAGACAAGAAATTTCTCTCATTTCCAAGTCACAAAAATAAACATAATGCGAATTGTGCAAACTATCCAGAGAACCTCTTGGCTCTGGATAAGATCAAAGAAAGCAGAGAGATTATTCCCATACTCTATCATAGATTGGATGATAAAACCAACAAGGTGCCGACAATTTACGCATAATCCTATAGCTGGATTGATCTACAATAGGCTCGGATTAGACCAGCCTAAGAGGCACTATCACAAACCTAACCTACACTGAAATTTCACTGTAAGTATAGTTCCAAATGAGCTATGTACCATTTCTCAACAACAACCGGGACTTCATAGGTTTACAGACATGACATTGGAATCTATATTTGCACAATTTGATTGTTGATATGTTGATAACTATGATCCATTTAGCTGAGTTGTATACTAGTTAAATTGATATGTTGACAACTATGAAGTTGGGCGAGTTATGTGTTAGCAACATCATTTATTGACTAAGAGCTTGATGAGGAAGTGGAAGTTGCTGACCTCAAGAGGTGTGCTATTCAACAACCTATTGCAGAGCAATCCCAAATCCCTCGAAGATCATAATCGAAAGCAATGAAGGGACTTTGATTGAGCATCCCTACATGTACACAAAAGCAGTCTTCCATAGTTTGCAGTCTTTTCGTGTATTTCTTTATGTATAGTTTTCTAGTACTACTTACTTTTTTATTAAACAAATTTGGCTTAACCAAAAAAAACATGCAGGCTTAAAATTCAACACCTCCAGCCCCAGCCACCCCTACCTTAACCAAATGGGAGGCATTCGTTGATCACACGTATCGTTGCTTTGCATCCGTATACACCAACATTGTCCTCATGGCAGCAACCCGAGAACTCTAGTTACTTGTATCACCACTGCCATTGCCCCTATAGTTTAGCACACCACATCAGATGGTGAGGAGAATAATGAGGATAAGGACAAGGAAAGGAGGACGTGGCCTCTAACTCTGATTCGGGGTCATTCTAAAGCATAACCGACTACCTCAGGGGAGTAATGCTTTAATTGCTTTACCTTTTTTCTCCACTGAGGGCAGTGCCGGTTTAAGTTTGGGGAGGGGTGAACCATGTGATGACTATGCTGCTGTTTTATTTTTTTGGTTTCTTTGTTTGTTTCTTTTGACAATTTTATAATTATTTTGAACTGTTTTATTGTGTTAAGTTTACCCTGCTTGTCAATATGCTTCTTTATGTGCTTATTGTGCATTGTGGTTATCCATGAACATTGCTTGTTATGCATTGTGTTATGAAATATGGGTGGATTGCATTACTAACGAGAGTTGATATTTGGAGCATTGTGGGAACCATATAGAAGTGAAGTGATCCGGGTGAAGTCTTTGATTGATTAGGAATACTGAGCGACTCTTCAACTAGAAGTAGCCCCTTTGAGCCTAAACAAGTCGGAGCAAGTTATGGATAGGAAAAAGCAAAAGCGAAAAAAAAAATAGAAAAATTGAAGGAAAAAAAAAGAAAAGAAAAATAAAGACTTTCTGTATTTTGATGAATAGGTAAGCATTTCTTTATGTGCACTCAATGATCGATACAGCTATTCCAAAGAAAAAGAAAGAAAAGAGCATCACTTATATATATAAATGATCTCCAATCGTTGCATGTATTAGTTCTCTCAAGTTTATTGTATGATATTGATGAAGAGCTTATGTATTGGCTATAAAAATAATTTCTATCTCAATCACTGACCGCCTTAATATGGCAAAAAACGAAGGTAATGAAAAAGGTTGGAAAGTCGAGTAGGATAAATTTTCGATTTTAGTACCTAAGAATGAGATTTTCACCAAAAAAAAATAGATGACACACATGCCCACTTTGTCAATTTCTTGGAGCAGTTTTCTTGTATGAAATGATCGTGAGTGATGATGCCTGATTTCTCAATTTGTATATGTGGTTGTGAAGATTTGTGTTTAATTATATCGTGAGGGGGGTTGCCTTAAGATTCTTCATAAGCTTGAGTGTATTGCTTGAGGACAAGGAAAAGTTTAAGTTTGGGGATATTTGATAAGTTGGTTTTGTACCAATTTATAGTTGACTTTTATGCTTAAGACATATTGATCTCCAAGAGATAAAGTGCATTTCATACCTATTTCTCGTGTTTTGCTAAGGTTTCATGAATATGTTACACAACTTGAGCAATAAATAATAAATTACCAGAATTGCAAGGCAATGGCCCCAAATTTACAATTCACAACTCTAGCCTAGATACCACACATTTATGGTGGCGGAAAATTGCAAAACCCTAAGTGCATAAGAAAGTGTAAATTGATTATTTTACCCTCACTTATGGAGAAAAAAATCTCCCAAACCCTTCTCCAAATTTTCGAAGGAAGCTATCTTTCACGACACATATCAATCATTTCACATCCTACTATCAATCATCTTTGATCTTTCATCTTTTTGGAAGCTTGGAAAAGAAAGAGGAACTCATCCGGGTAGCTACTATTCACCAGGGGGTTTTCCAATCTTATTATGAAAAACTTAGCTTGTTATTGTGAAGCTCGTGCCTTGAGAATGGGCTAAAAACATTTTATAGTGCATGATGTAGTCCTTGGTGGACTTGAATGTTTGTTTGGAATGTTTAACTTTTTGAGAAGTTATTAAAGTTGTTTGGTTATACTTTGTTATTAACTTGCATTTATTTTTCCAACTCTTACTAGTTCACTAAGCTTAATTCGAGGTTTAGAGACAAAGATTAAGTTAGACTTGGTAAAACCAACTCTAATTGCCATAATATGAGAATACTTATGGGATAAGTGCTGCCGCATGTGAATTTCTTGAATTCAATGCTTCTCAGTATGTCTAGGCATGAGATCGAGAGATAAATGTTTACATATTGAGTTAGGGTTGTTATTACTCGAGAAAGATTAGCAACTAAACAAGGAAGAAACATTCCAAGAACACTAATTGATGAAGTCAATCGCCCTAGATCTTTATCCAAGTGAAGTTATCATTTGAATTTTAGTTGATTAACTAACAATACCAAAAGCAGTCTCTTTGCATTGTTATGTTTAATTATATTTATGTCACATTAGTAGTTAGCAACCCATCAATTGATCATTTGTCCAAGTTGCTTAAAGCTTACTAACTTTGTTGTTTATCATCTACAATTCTTGTAGTTTGACACTCATTTTCACTACTTTATTACTTGTCTGACTCTGTACACATGAAAATATGTCAACAAGTTGTTAGCGCCATTGTCAGGAATTTTTAGTTTTGATAATATCAATACCAAGTGAGTTTTTAGTTAAATTGAAATTTGTATTTCAGTTATTTTACTTTCATTTCATTTGTGTTTTGTATGTTGTGAATAAACCTTTTTGTAGGTTAAACTTGAAGCTTTGGAGATTCGGAGACTAAAAGAATTTTTCAAGCAAGAAGGAGAGCTCAAAGACAGGTGATAAGACAACAAAGAAATATGGCAGCAATTGATGCCAAATGAAGATGATAAACCTATGGAGGAGTTTGCTCTTCCTCAAGCTAATGAAGAAGCTCCATCTATACGAAGGTCGGTCATCCAAGCCAATAATTTTGAATTGAATCCATCCATGATTCAGTTATTGCAGCAACATTCCACATATGGTGGCCATCTACTGAGGATCCAAACTCTCACGTGCATGCATTTGTGGAGATTTGTGACTCACTCAAGTATGCTGGTGTAAGTGAAGAGGTCATCTGGCTCAGGCTCTTTCCCTTTTCTCTGCGAGACAGGGCAAGAAGATGGTTGTAATCTTTATCAAATTCCATAATAACTTTGGACGACTTGAGGAAACAGTTCTTGATCCAATTTTTCCCACCTTCAATGACTGCAAGAATCTTGAGTGAGAAAACTTCTTTCAAACAATGGGATATGGAGTCCTTATATGAAGCATGGGAACTTTTCAAAGATCTTCTTAGGAGTTGTCCTAACCAAGGTTTGCCACAGTGGAGACAAATTCAAGCATTGTACAATGGTTAGAAGAGTACAACTCGGAGAGAAATTGATGCACCTGCTCATGGAACGTTCTTGAAGAAGTATTATAATGAGACTTACACTCTTCTTCAAGACATGGCACAAAAAATGAGAACCACAAGAAAGCGGTCGGAACGTATGATATTGACAAAGTTGATGCATTGGCTACCACCATGCATGCGATGAACGCAAAGATTGAGAATTGGATGTCACAAGGGTATTCGCCAAGATCAGTTATGATGGTACAACTGCCTTCTTGCGACATATGTGGGGGAGTGCATCCCCGAGAGCATTGCCAAGATGGGACCTCAATAGACAATTTTCCAATTAAACAACTGAACTATGTGGGAAACCAACAATGATATGCCAACAACTTTGAGCGTAACAATTTCAATCCGAGAAGAAACGATAATCCAAATTTTTCTTAGAGCAACAATCAGCATGTTCTAAATCCTATAGCTCAAATGTCTTCTCAACAGCAGCCTCAATCATCCAGACCACCTCAAACGTCTCGAAATGATGAACTCATAACATATTTGACCACGGCCACCAAGAGCAATCAAGACTTGATAGCACAATTGGTGATGGACTCAAGTGGTTTCATGTAGGAAACTTGAGCTAACTTTAAAGACCAATCTATGGCAATGACGAATTTGGAGGGTCAAGTTGTGCAATTGGCAAAGCAGCTGTCTGAGAGGTCACAAGGTATCTTACCACGCACCACAAAAGTGAACACCAAGTAGCACTATCAAGTTGTAACATTGAGGAATGGAAAAGAGTTGGAAGAGAATCCGAGACCTGTTCCTGTCCCAAAGAAGTAGACCGAACAAGATTCCAAGAAGCCACTGCCTCAACTGAAAAGTAAGCAAATGCCGCCAATACCTTTCCCCCAAAGGCTGAAACAAAGTAAGCTAGACAAGCAGTTTTAGAAGTTTCTTTATATTTTCAAGAAACTCTACATCAATATTCCCTGTGCAGAGGCCTTGGAGCAAATGTCATGCTATGTGAAGTTTATGAAGGATATTTTGACCAACAAAAGGAAGTTTGAAGAGTATGAGACTGTGGTTCTAACAGAAGAATGCAGTGCAATTCTTCTAAAGAAATTTCTCCCAAAGCTTAAGAATCCAGGGAGTTTTACTATTCCTTGATCTATTGACAATTCTACATTTGATAGAGCATTGTGTGATCTTGGTACAAGCATTAACTTGATAACCTTGTCAATTTTTCAAAAACTTGGATTAGGTTTAGCTTGGCAGACATGGAGGAAGATCATGATATTCCCATCATTTTGGGAAGACCATTATTGTCTACTGGAGGAGCATTGATTGATGTTTAAAGAGGTAAGCTAGTGCTGCGTGTTCAAAGATAATAAGTCAAGTTCAATATGTTTCAAGCCATGAAACCCTCTGAACGTAGGGAGAATTGTTCAAGCATTAATTTTACTGATCGCATGCCCTTGGAAAGATATGAATACCATTGAGATGATCTGGAAAATTGTTCGGTAAGTGAAAATCCCACCATCTTGGAGGAGACTGCGGTTGAGGAGGTTGCTCAATGGTTGGACTCTAGGTGACATAAAAGGTATTAGTTCATCCTTATGCATGCCAAAAAATTTATTGGAGGAGGGTAGCAAACCCTCTATAGCTGTTGAACGCCGATTGCACCCAGTGATCAAAGAAGTAGTGAGAAAGGATATTTTGAAGTGGTTGGATGTCGGGTTGTGTACCCTATTTCTGATAGTAGCTGTATCAGTCCAGTCCAATGTGTCCCTAGGAAAGGAGGTATGACTGTAGAATCTAATGACAACAATGAGTTGATTCCCAAAAGGACTATCAAAGGTTGGAGAATATGCATGGATTATAGAGTTCTGAATAAGAACACGAGAAAGGATCACTATACGCTGCCTTTTATTGATAAGATGTTGGATAAACTCGCAGGGTATAAATTTTATTGTTACCTTGATGGATATTCAGGTGACAACCAGATCTCTATTGCCATGGAAGACAAAGAAAAGACAACATTCACCTGCCCTTATGGTATATTTTTTTCCCGCCGCATTCTCTTTGGTCTATGCAATGCACCAGCTACTTTACAGAGGTGCATGATATCCCTATTTTTTGATATGGTGGAATGTATCCTTGAAGTATTCATAGAATTTTTTTGTGGTTGGATCCTCATTCGAAGGCTGCCTATGCAATCTGAAGCTGGTATTGGAACGGTGTGAGTATAGAAATTTAGTGCTAAATTGGGAAAAATGTCATTTTATGGTGCAAGAAGTAATTGTTATAGTTATGCAAACTTCTTGAGAAGGAAGCCCCGTTCAACTTTGATGAGAAATGTTTGAAAACTTTCAACATGGTGAAGGAAAAACTCCATCTACTCCAGTTATTTGTAAATCGAATTGGAAGACACCTTTTGAGATTATGTCTGATTGACTATGACATTGGATTTGTGTTTAGGCAATATAGGGATAAGATTTTTCACACCATCTACAATGCTAGAAGAACCTTTAATTCCCCTGAGCCAAATTATGCCACAACCAAGAAAGAGTTGTTGGCCTAATCTTTACATTCAACAAGTTTCGGCCATATGTCCTAGGAAACAAAGTTGTGGTGTACACAGCACACTCCATAATCAAATATCTCATGGATAAAAAGGATGGAAAACCTCGGCTGATTCGATGGGTTCTATTGTTACAAGAATTTGTTGTGGAAATCAAGGATAGTAAAGGTTCTAAAAAATGTGTGGCTAATCACCTATCTCATCTTGAAGGACAAGGCCATAGTGTGACTTCATTTGACAAACTTCCTATCAATGACAGTTTTCCGGATGAGAGGTTATTGGCGGTGGAATCAAGCAAAGAAACTTGGTACACAATTTTTTTGAATTACATTGTGTGTAAAATCATACCCCATGGATTATCTTATCAACAAAACAAAAGGTTTTCCTTTCAAGTGAAGTATTTTATGTGGATGAACCTATCTTATACAAGTTTTGCTTGGACCAAGTCATTCGAAGATGCATACCTGAGGAAGAAATGAGCTCCATATTGAATCACTACCACTCACAAGAATGCGGAGGCCATTTTTGGAGGCAACCACATAGTAGCTTAAGTTTTACAATGCGGATTTTATTGGCCATCATTATTCAAGGATGCTCACGTATTTGTGAATACCTGTGATCGGTGCCAAAGAACATGACAAATTTCAAGAAAGAATGAGATGCCCCTACAACCCATCCTCGAAGTGGAACTCTTTGATGTATGGGGACTCAACTTCATGGGATCGTTCCAACCTTCTTTCGGTCAAAGATACATTCTAGTTGATGTGGATTATGTATCTAAATGAGATGAAGCAATTACTACCGCAACCAATGATGCTATGGTTGTTTTAAAATTTCTTTGGAAAAACTTTTTTACACGGTTTGGCAAACCTCAATACATCATTAGTGATGGTGGAACACATTTCTGTAAAAAAAATAGATTGAGACTTTACTCACCAGATATGGAGTGTGCTATCACACCATTTTGGCATATCATCCACAAAACCAATGGAAAAGTTGAGATATCCAACCGTGAGATAAAGAAAAATCTTGAAAAAATAGTATGTTCCTCGAGGAACGATTGAGCAAGAAAGTTGGATGATGCCCTTTTGGCGTATAGGACCGCATACAAGACATCCATAGGTATGTCTCCATATCGCTTCGTATATGGCAAAGCTTGTCATCTTCCTATGCAGCTGGAATACAAGGCATATTGGGCTATGCAAAAGTTGAATTTTGATATGCAAGCAAACCGGGAGAAACACACCCTTCAATTGAATGAATTGGATGAGTTAAGGAATGATGCATATGAGAATGTGAGGGTCTACAAAGAAAGAACAAATACAAGGCATGAAAAACACATTTGGAGGAAATATTTCTACCCAAGCTTCCCCAAGTTTCATGATTGTCAGTTTATCAAATCAGTTCATGGTTTGGTACACAACTCGACTTGTGGTTTATAGGCATCAACTTATTAGCATGGAGGTAAGAGCAGTGTCTCTTATGAAACAAAGATCATGACTGTCAACCTATCAATCTTAGTTTTGTTTGCAGATTGGTACACAACTTAGGTTGCTTCTTTAAGTCAGTTGCAACCACCCTTGTGATTAGGACCCGAGAACTTCTTGGCCAATATGATTGTTGTCTGACCTTTATATCTACACAGTTAAAGCTATACATGCAAATGGATGTAGCAGCCTGTCTAACATAGAGTAAGGAAATAGCCTTTTTGATCTCTTTACTCTTAGCCAAGACAAAGCCATCCTCTGGATTTTTTGCAACATGGCTTGGATGTTTGGCTCGGTGCCAGTGTAGTGGTACTTGTTTCTTGCCTTCCAAATTGTCCAAATCATGGATAGCCAAATGGAAGTCCAGGACTCTGTGTTTATACCTGGCTGCTTTGTACCAGAGTATGCCTTAAGTGTAGATGCTTGTATGCCACTAGTTAGATCAACTGCCACACTTTGTAGCAGCCATTTCTGTGTGGCCATACATATCTGTATAATTATAATGCAATCCTAGAATACGTGTTCCACCGTCTCCTAGTTGGAATGGCATAAGGTACAACTGACATCCTAGCCAATTGGGTAACATGTTTGCTCTGAAGATGGCTTTTGTGGTCACTACATTCTGGATTAGTTTTCAAGCAAATATACTCATTTTCTTAGGGACAAACCTGTTCCATAAGCTTTTGGAGGTCTCCATATGTTGGTAAGAGAAGACTACTGAAGTGGCAGTTGAGAGTTGCTCATAGGCATCCTTAGCTATGTAGAGTCTTGATATGCTACCTTCGAAGATGTACTTATCTTCTCCTTGTTGTTGTGGCGTAGAATCCTACAAGAAAATTATGAGATCAGTTAGTTTAGCTAATTTAGAGTCATGCAGGTCTCCAATTCCACATCGAAATCCATCTGCCACCTTCCCATCTGCCTGAATTAGATATGCTTATTTCCTTCTGTGAAGCATTTCTAAATAGTGAGTTTGTGATAAAAACCAATGATTACTAAGAGTGTCCTGTAGGTTAGTCCACCATTAGAGGCATAGGCTCTACCACATCTTCTTCCTGTCTGTCTACTTGCCTGTTCATATCATTTTCTGAGTTCTGTAAGGTCACCAATAGAGATCAAGCCATCTACACCATACTTAGATCTTTGGATTTCAGAAGCTAAGGTTTGATCCCCGTTTAGGACTTTATCACCTCACTTTCCAAGCATGGCACTGTTGAATGTAGATAGACTTCTTGTCCTCAAACCTCCTCTATCTAGTGGTGTAGTGATCTTGGTCCAGGCAGTCCAACACATCTTCCTTTTGTCAGTAGTACTGCTCCAGAAGAAAGATCTTTGTAGGGTGGTCAGCTTCTTAATCACTAAGTTAGGTGCTTTGAAGAAAACAAAATAGTGTGAAGGTATTGCAGCTAGGACAGAACTAATCAAGGTCAATTTCTTCCCTTGTGGACAAATGCTTGTGTTCCCATGAGTTTAGCGCTTTACTTAATTTGTCCAGTCCATATTTCGAGTTTGATAATTTGTTTGTGTTGGCTCCAATTGGCAAACCAAGATTTTTGAAGCGAGTAGAGCATGTTTGGCAATTCATGAAAGCAACAATTTCCTCCATGATCCAATAAGGCATATTGACCCCAATTAGTTTACTTTTGCTGAAGTTGATTCTCAGTCCAGCGATTATTTCAAAGTTATGAAGTATGGTCGTAAATGTTTTGTTGTTTTTCAAGATGCTTGTCAATAGGATTGTATCATCTGCAAATTGCAGGTGTGACACATGCACCTTGTAATTTCCCACTTCCAGACCTTTGAACATATGGAACTCAGTTTCTTTGTTTATCATGACTAATAGGCCTTCTGCTGCGAGTAGAAATAAGAAAGATGATTGGGGGTCACCTTGTCTTAACCCTCGCGTTGGGTATAACTCTTTGGTGGGGCTTCCATTTATGAGGATAGAGGTTGATGATGACTATAGTAGTTCTTTCATCCACCATATTCAACACGTAGGGAAGTTCATATTGCACATAACATCCTGTACATATGACGAATTCAGAGTATCAAAGGCCTTCTCAAAGTCCACATTGAAGATTAGAGCTTGCTTCTTCATTTTTTTTTATCTCATCCACTATCTCATTAGTTATCAGTACACTATCCAATAGCCTTTTGATTTTGATGAAAGCCATATGGTGAACCGAGATCACGCCATCTATTACTGTACTAATTCTGTTTGCAAGGACCTTAGTAATGATCTTTGGTATTATGCCCAACAATGTTATAGGTCTGAAGTCCTTCACTAGTATTGCGAGGAGGTTGCCTTAAAAGGTTGAATCACGAAAGAAATATTCCAAGAACACTATGTAGTGAAGTCAATCGCCCTAGATCTCTATCCAAGTGAAGTTATACCAAAAACAACCTCTTTGCATTGTTATGTTTAATTATATTTATGTCACATTAATACTTAGCAACCCATCAATGGATCATTTGTCAAAAATTGCTTAAAGCTTACTAACTTTGGTGTTTATCATCTACAATCCTCGTTTTCATCACTTTAATACTTGTCTGACTTAGTACACTTGCAAACATGTAAACAAGTTCTCTTGGCCATCACCGTGCAAAATATCATCATCATTGTCATACACCGAATTGTCTTGCTCAAGGTAGCCCTTTTTTATAAGCCAAAATTTGATTAATAACCAAATGTACAAGTGTAACAATGGAAAAAGGAACAAAAACAAGAAAAGAGAGAAGTATTTACATTCCACCAATAGTGGATATCTCCCTATTCTAGAGTTAGAATCGTGTGCATCTTCCCTACTTGTTGAACATCAAAATTGAGTAAAACTTTGCACTGTATTTGTTGGAATTGCTCATGGTAGCCTTGATGATCCTCGATCATCAAATTCTTGTTGCGGTTGCTCGTGGGTTTCCTACATGGATTGGCCTTGTGTCCAGCCTCTCCACAACGATAATACTTTATAGATGAGGTACTTGTGCTACTTTAAGGTGGCCTTGTGCCTTGGCACGCATCTTTAGGGACGGCCATTTTGCCCTGCGCATTGTCCGGTCGAACCACTTGTGATCGTGTCCACTGTTTCTTTTGTTTTCACCCCATGTCCAATGCCCATTGATAGTCCTTGTATACACTACAAAAGATTTCAGCATGAGCACATCTTGGATATTTTGGTGAAGGCTGCTAATGTAGCATCCCACCAATTGTTCCTTGGACTCTAAGAGATTGTTCTGTGCCCCCAATTGGTTAAACTCCTTCGTGTACTCTTGAACGCCTCGTGCCCCTTGCCTCAATGTGTGTAGTCCTTGATACAAGGACTAAATGTATCCAAAAGGAAGAAAATGACTCTGCATCTTCTTCTCCATCTTGTGCCATGACGTGATTTTAGATCAACCTTGCCTCTCCCGGTACCTCATGGTTTGTTCCAACCATGTCAAGGCTCTCCCTTTAAGCTTCATTGCCACAAGCTTGACCTTCATTTTGTCAGGCACCTCCTTGTACTCAAAGATACGCTCTACCTCATTCAACCAATCAATGAAGCCCTCGGGTTGTAGGGAACCCGACAACTCAGGCAACTCCACCTTGAATCCAAGGTTGCATGGCGCTCCTTGTGGCATGTCGCCTATGGATTCGTGGATTTGGGTTGTAGCAATCCTAGAACCCTTTAATAGTGTCATGACAAGAGGTATCATGATCCCCTAGAGTTTGTGCCACTAAACTTCGAGGGGGATCCGCAATTTGGCGTTGCATCTCTTCAATAACGCATCCCTCCTGTCATGGCAGCTCCGGGAGGTATCATCATCATCGATGCTTCGATGACCTCGGACATAATCTCTCGCCATTTTATAGTGGCTCCAAGGAATGATTTATGAGGCTATGATACAACTAACACCGGATTAGAACTGTGATAATTCTAGGGGCAAAGAATACACAAGCACACATGGGTATTTCGGATGAAACTCGAATGATGTTGCTTGCACAAGAACTCAAGAAATGATTTAAACTCTCAAATGATCTTTATTGCTAAAAGTTAAATCGAGTACTTAATGAGAATGAAGACTCTCAATCGAGCCTTTTATAGGCAACGAACACGACTAGTTCCATGATCCGCTATTTGTTCCATGTGCACTTCAGGCCAAGACTTGGACAAAGTCATCTCCAAGGCGTCCGTAATGTGCCCTTGTGAATAGGGATACGCGTGCGCCTCTATCCAGCTCGTGGACAACACATGGATGAGACTTATGCCCGGCCATCTATCACGTGCC
This sequence comes from Pinguicula moranensis, assembly GCA_028565015.1. NCBI lineage: Eukaryota > Viridiplantae > Streptophyta > Magnoliopsida > Lamiales > Lentibulariaceae > Pinguicula > Pinguicula moranensis. The sequence goes on from JAOWBN010110401.1 coordinate 40,350, forward strand.
CTATAATCTAGGGTGTGCTCTGGTCAAACCCATGAGTCTTGTTCTCGAGCATTTTGGGTCCACAATTGGTACCCACGTGCTTGCACAGACCTTACTAAGCTGTTGAGCTTATTAAAATGGAAATGGCATGACAAAATTTAAAAATACAATAGAAAACATAAAATGTGTATTCTCGGCCATGCTGTGCATCCTCTCTAATATGAACCTAACTAACCTGTGGTTAAACCCGATACCATTGTTGGTAGTTCAAAGACGGATCTATTGAGAAAAGTTGTCAAGTACTTGACCCATCACCTATAGAGAGGTCGGAACCAAGCCTACAATATGTTTTGGAAGGAAAAGAAGCTACTAAAACCGAAACAGTTTTAGATAAGTCGTGAACAAGTCCTTAAAGGACAAAGGAGAATATGTCTCCTCACAAGCTTAGAGCTCAACTACAAACTAAACTAAATAACTAAGCTCAACTAGTGCCCTATTTATAGGCTACGAGTGATGCTATTTATTACTCTAGGAATCATAAAAACACTAAAAGTTCCTACATCTTGGGAGAGTCATGCCCTTCAAATGAGACTTGTTTGCTTCCATGGTTTAACCTTGTCCTTCAAGTCTATTCCATAAATACAGGCTTTGACTGTGTGGCCTTCCACCTATATTGGCACTGAGTTTGGGAAAACTTCAATGTACTGCGTTGACCATGCCATCTTGGGTTTGGGTGGTCTTTGTGCGTCCATGCGCAGGCTTGGACATAGCAAGTGCTTGCCTATTTTTCTTGGACCACGGCCTCGATCGAATGCCGCTCGGTCGATCACCCATCGGTCGCTTTATTGGTCACATACTGCTCGGCCACCCATACACCATTTGGTCCATCGCTCGCGTACTGCTCGACCATTCATACATCGGTCGTTAGTCCCTCTCACAAGTTGCCTGATCGCTCGCATATTGGTCGCTAGTTTCTCGACCGCTCATACATCAGTAACTCGTTTCTCGGATGCCCATGCTCTATTCACGTCGGTTGTTGGAACCATGAAAGTGTCTGCCCAGTAGGCTCTAGCCGCGGCCCCTGTCAAATGGTCTGATCATTAGGCTCGCATACATTGGACTCGATTGGGCTTGGTTGCCAAGCTGTCGAGAGCCCGATCCTCTGAACCTACAAGTTGCCCTTGTGGCAGGGCCTATCAGCCAAGGCATTAGCTCTCGCCATTTTAGCCCGGTCAGTCCCATCCTCTCAAATCTCTATGTCTCGGTTGGATCCAGCTAAGGGCGGATCACATCACTCTCATGACACGACCATTTCCTTCGTGCCATCCGCTAATTCCTTCATGAGATCGGTGATTTCCTTCATGTGATCGCTACTTCCTTGCCTTGGCTTTTTCTCTCCACTTATGGTAGGCCAAGTCCTCCAAGGTATGGTCGAAAAAGGTTGCCTCATCCATGTCCGAAGTTTCGGATGGCTTGTGTGCTCCTGCATTAGTATAGTCCTTATGATTTCTTGGAGAATATCATTAAAAAGGTCAAGACTTGAGGGTGAATGTTTTCCAAGAAATGGGGAATTATACGATCGTGGATAGGAAGTATGATCTTGTTACAAGCTTATGGAAAAGATTCTAATTCACATGAAGATTTGGATTAGAGGACGAATCCTTTCCAAGAGGGACGTGATGATGTGAATGTTAGAGACTTGAAACGCATTTAGATTCGTTCATAGTTTAAAGTAGTTAGACTCTACCTTTTTTTGGAATCCTGCCCTAGTTGGACTCTATCATTCGAAAGAGTCTTACCCAAGTTGGACTCTCCCGTTCAGAGGAGTCTTGCCAAAGTTGGACTCAATTATACAGAGGAGTCCTACCCAAGATGGACTCTGCTTTTCCGAGGAATCCAGTGCCAGATGGACTCTACCAACAAAAGGAGTCTCATTCGAGAGAAGAATGCGTAGAACGCGTGCAAGATTAAGGAGTGTCATGTCCCCCCATGGAGAGACGAGTCAAATAGATGTTTCATTTATTATTTATGTTATATTGAAAGGATTTTAATTATTTATTTTTATTGTATTTGAAAATCTAGTTTAGATAGGGTTTAGTTTCCTTTGTATATCTTAACTCTTGTTTAGATATAGTTTGGTTTGTTTTGGATAATCTCAAATCTAGGAAATAGAGTTTTAGTCCTAGGTAACTTATTTTTTTTGATAAGCTAAATTTTTGTATATAATATAAAGTTATTTACACAGGAAGAAGTAAATAATGAAGAAGAAAAAACAGCTAAGGACTACAAAAGAAGCAATCAGAATCCTAGAACCACTAGAGAGATGTCACTAGTTGATATCTTGATAATGAGCTGTATGCCATGCCTTCCCTTCGTGCCCTCAAATATAGCTAAGAGTGATATGGTACATGGCTCACCCAGCATCATAGTAGATCACAAAGCATCTCAGTATTCAGATTATCGCCATCTTCCGCTCTTCACTAAACATAACTTCATGACTGTCACATTATCAACTCCCATTTTTATAAAGATATTGGTATAGAACTCATTTATGTTTTGTGAGCTATCCCTGTAATGTATAGAGAGAACTCAGGTTGGGCATAGGCATATTATCTCACTTTCTAGTTACAACTAGCAAACATTCTTATCATGGATAGGACTTAAGATTTTCCTTGCATCCTTATGTTGACAGTCAGCTTCCTCTTGACATATTGCATATGTGGTGTCATGGTTTCATCAGTTGGTCAGCTAAGCCCTTGGCTACGGTCTCCAATGAGGTGCAGAATATTTCTGAAGATCTGGTTCAGCTGGTAGTTGCTTGTTTTTGCTTCTAAACTGAGCTGCAATACATGAGTTAGATTGATATTTGGTTTCTTCCCCAAGAGGCTGCAGAATCCTCTTATTATAACTCCTGTATACCGCTACCTATTTCTCCTCATTTTCTATTACACAGATTTATCCATCATGTAATCAGCTTACTGGTAACTCGATGTTTCCTAACTTAGAAGTTGAGACAAGCATGTGGGTGCATGACTCATTTAGCCATTGTGTAAGGCGATGAGTGACTTTTTTTCTTTCTTTAATGCCAAGCCATGTGTTCTTCTGTATGGCTTGAACAATGGTATGGGAACTGATTTGAGTCCCTTCGAAGTGGGATTTGTTTCTTGATTTCCAGATTGGCCATACCAGTGATATCCATATGAATTTCCATGCATCCATGTTTATACTTGTTGGCTTTGAAGAGACAAACTCCTGTAATGGTGCCAACTGGGACTGTTGATCAGCAATGGCCTTACTTTGGAACAACCATTCTATTATATCCTGCCAAATAGAAACAGTTAGAGATTAAGTGAGCAGCAGTTTCCTGATCAGATACCATGTAAGATTCAAGAACTTAAAAAGTTAAACTCAAGCACTGAAAAATTCAAGAACTTGGTTATCTAGCATAATGATCCCCCATTGAATGTTATATACAAGTATAGATGTACAAGTGTAATCAAATCTTGCGTCCAATCTTTGCTAAAAACATGGAGCCTCCTTTCTTGAATGGAGTTGTCTTTGTTGAATTGAATCCATGAAACATGTAGTTGTCTTTGTTGAATTATTCTTGGTCAACATTATTGTTAACAACCACCCTCAAGCGAACAGGAGGTAAAGACAATTGGAGCTTGGTGCGAAGATATTGAAAACGTGTTGTCCCAAGTCCTTTTGTAAACATGTCTGCTTATCACAATCCCTTGTTGATCTTGGCTTTGTTTGTTCACCAAACGACTCATCACTGTCTACATTCCATTTTGATGATGTTCGGGTGATTCTTCTCATTTATGTTGATGATATTCTGGTCACTGGATTGTCTGAGCATGGCAAAGCATACTTCCAGTGAAGGGGTTCTAGGGATGACAGGCACATGGCACAGGGAAGAAACTCTGTCTAACATGCTGAATGTGTATGGTCCGAGAGATTTATCAGCCAAAGTGAAACAATGGAATGATATCAGGTTGCTCCATGCTAACAAAGAGGACCAAAAATGGTGCTTGATGGGTGATTTTAATGCCATATTACCTGGTAGTGAAAGAAATGGAACTGCACATCGCCCAAATGGGCAGGAGATAGTTGCTTTTAATGACTTTGTTGCTAGCCTCGGTCTCATTGATCTTAAAATGGAAAAGAGACGCTTCACATGGTACTTAAAATCACTCAGAGAAATGAGCAGGCTTAACATGTTTCTAGTAAATCAGGATTCAAACTGGATACAAACAAGTTTAAAGAGGGATGATTCAGATCGGTGCCCCATAAGCCCCTGTCACAAAGTTCAAAACTGGGGTCCTAAGACCCCCTCAAAGAGCTAGATTGGTGGTTGGAGGATTTGTCTTATGTGGAGATGATTGAAGATATCTGGAAAAAATCTGGTTTAGAAGGATTCGCCACCTTCAAGATCAAAACAAAAATTCAAGCCCTTAGAAATGGTATACTCAACCAACTTGCTGCAAAATAACTGGTTGCTGAAACAGTTGATATCCATTAGCTTGATGAGGGAACTATCCTGAAGATTCAAACAGTTAGAGATGACCTGGAGCAAACTACCAGCAAGTTAGATAGTCTGGCCTTTCAGAAGTCTAGGATCAG